>VMDO01002105.1:0-73993 GCA_007922755.1 Pedetes capensis
AGGATCTCACTAAGTTACGCAGATTACCTCTGGTCTTGAACTTGTGATCCTCCTGCTTCTGCCTCCCGAACCACTGGGATTACAGGCATGAACCACTGCACCTGGCTCTACGTTTTCTTCTTATCTTTTTTCTTTCTTTTACTTTCTTTTTCTCTAAGAACAGCACTAAGATGTTGTTGAGATATGATAAAAGTGAAGAAGGCTCTCCTTCCATGAATTTGAATTACTAATTCCTTGTTCTGAATTCTCAGATCCACCCACAGCTTCTTGGGGAGGAAACAGCCTGACCTGACCCCCACTTCTCTCTGCTATGGTCCGAGTCAGTTCTTATGCATTGGTGACCAAGTGACCTGGATACTCCACTATAAGTAATTAGGCCGTTGACCCTCAGGCAGCCAATCTCTAGGCTGTTGTGTTGTTGTTGTTAGGTGCCGTCGAGTCAGTATCCGACTCATAGCAATCCTCATAGGGTTTTCAAGGACTGACTATTTCGGGATTGCCTTGGGAGTGGATTGCCAGGCCCTTCTCCTGTTTTTCCAGTGCTGGGAATTGAACTCGGGTCCTCAGAGACTGCAGCGCAGCGCTCTACCAACTGAGCTAAATCCCAGCCCCTAATCTCCGGGCTAGCAAAAGACAAATGAGGAGTGATGGTAAGGAACTGGACCAATCATATTTTTTTCTGTGTGCAGGGGATTTTAATGAAAGAGTTTAGTATAATAGGTCATTGGTATTTGGGGCCAAGACAGAAAAACACGCTGACAGACACAGAGACAGAGATAGGAGGCAACTTAATAGGAGACTTAGGCTAAGGATGCTTGATTTCCACTATCGTTAATGCCAGGCCTGCTCTGGATCCTGAGTAACCTTCCATTTCTGAGGACTGTGTTCCCAGGAGGCTCCTCTTCTCTTTGGGATTCTGGTTGAGAGCTTTTCCTCTTCCATTTCCTTAGGACTTGGCCCCAGGTGGTAATCTTGTTGTTTTTTTTTTTTTTGTTCATTTTTGTTTTTTAAATTTACATGTGTATTTTGTCCATAAAATACTCATCCTTCGGAGTAACCTGAGTGGATCTCTGTTCTTTCTACCAAAATCTTCAAACTGTCAGCTCCCAGCGAGCCCCATTCCCTGCTAGAAGGGACAAATAAATAGAGAAGCTGAGCAGGGACATCTGGAGTGCCATTGTCAACCCACATCTCTTCAGAGTAGCCTCTCTGACCTTCAGTTGAATGCAGTCACCTGTCCCCACCACAGCCAGTCATGCCATCACGTTCCCTCATATGTTCTTCACAGAACATCATCTAATATGATCTTTGTATTCAGTTCCAGTTGCTACCATAACAAATTACCACAAACCTGCTGACTTCCAGCAACATCGATTTGTTCTTTACAGTTCTGAAATGAATCTTATGAGGCTAAAATCAAGATGTAGATGGAGCTCATTCCTTTTGGAACATTATATCTCATTTTGCCATGTGAACTTCTCTGTCTAATCATCCTTTCTCTCTCTTATGAAGGTCTTTGTAACCACATTTAGGGCCCACTTGGATAATCCAGGCTGGACTTCCCATCTTGAAATCCTTAACTCAATCATAGCTGCAGTCTCCTTTGACATGTAAGGTCACATAACTTCATGGACTAAGACACAGACAGCTTTGGGGGCATTACTCAGCCTACCACCATCTTCTTCCTGTATTTATTTACTTATGTTTTTTCTAACCTCTTGTCTCTGCAAAATAGAACTTCCATGGGTAGGAGAAAAAGTCTCATCTATGTTGTTCCTCACTGTATTCCTAGGGCCTGGGATAAGGTCTGGCATATAGTAGGTGGTGGTAAGTTTTTACTGAATGAACAAATAATTAATGGAATGGCTAGAATTGCTACTGTTCCAGAGGCTCCTTTGATCTAGGGTTTGGATGTAGCTCAGTGGTAGAGCACTTGCCTAGCATGCACAAGGCCCTGGGCTGGATCTCTAGCATTGGCAAAAAAATAAAAATAAAACAAAATAAAACAAAACAAAACAAAAAAACCAAAATCATATTCTATTTTGGATCTTCCAAGCCAAGATTCTTGAAGCCACACCGTTCTGAATAGTGTCATTTCTGTAAGGTGTCTTATTGGGAAAAAAATCATAGGACCAAAATTAGTCTGGAAAATACACTAACTATATCTTGTTTGTGGAGCCATTCAGTGTGATTTACTCTATTCAGTCTCTGAGAAGTTCCACTATGAGGAAACTTCATTAATTGATTACAGTCCAACAATTCCAAACTTGTTTGGCCAGAGTTATTCTTTTCCTTATTATACCCCTTAATAACATTCCACAGAATTAATGTTCAAAGAACTCATGTTGGAATGCTGTTCTCACCATCGAGTTGCATCATTTTTTTTTCTCTACACTTGTTGAATTTTTCTTTCTCTCTTCTACTTTTTCTTTTTTCTTTTTTTCTCCTTTTCTTCTTCTCCCTGCTTTCTCCTCCTACTTCTCCTTTTCATGAGCTTATTTGGGTCCTTAACATTCTCAACTTTGTTCTTACTAGTGTTAACTCTCATATCCTCTCCTGTCCTTCTTCAAAGGTCTTTCTTGGAGAACATACTGTAAAGCTCTGGGCTCTGGCCTTATGACACTATTATTAAGTGTCCACACCACATTTTGTATTCATCTTTGGTTATGTGACCCTCCTTCTATCTTTTAGATATTTTTTTAAGTATTTCAAATATAATAGGGAGGCTCATTCTATAACCTCCAGACTATTTCACAGCTGAGATGTAAAAAATGATGTCAATCCATTGTCAGTTTATCTATCAAACATCGTTGTTACATAATCCCTGAAGGAATTACATGCTGTGGTTTGGAATATGCTTTCACTTCTGGAAGGGCTGATCCTGGAGGCCTGATTACCCAACCTGGGCCTCTAGCAATGTGGTGGCCTGAGCCAGATTCTGTCACCTGAATGGGTGAAGGGTGAGCTTCACCCAGGGCCTTGCTTGAGTCTTCAATCTTCATCAGTAAATGCTTCAAATCCTCTTCAGTTTCAGCATGCAGAGTGGTGTCATCTGCGTAACAGCCTTACAACTGGGTTACGCAACTTCATTATAAATGGATTGAGGTTGTCCAAGATTTTGCTTTCCTTGTTTCTACAGTCCACAACTGTGGAAACAGCAGCCAAGAAATCAAAAGACACATTGCAATGGGAAAAGTTGTTGCAAAAGACTTCTTTAAAATGTCGAATAGTAAAAATGTCACATTGAAGGCAAAGGTGCATCTGACTCATGCCATGGTGTTTTCAGTCATATCATATGGTTGTAAAAGCTGGACATTGAATAAGGAAGACAGGAGAAGAATTGATGCTTTTGAATTGTGGTGCTGGTGACAAATATTGAATATACCATGGGCTATAAAAGAACCAACAGCTCTGTCCCAGAAGAGGTGCAAGCAGAGTGTTCCTTGGGAGCAAGGATGGCTAGACTGTGTCTGATATATTTTGGACATGTTGTCAGGAGAGCCCAATCCTTGGAGAAGGATATTATGTTTGGAAGAGTGGCAGGTCAACAAAGAAAAGGAAGACCCTTAACTAGATGAATTGACAGTGTCTGCAACAATGGGTTTCAATATTAAATAGATTATGTGCCTGGCACAGTGTTGGGGAGTGCTTCATTCTGTTGTACATAGGGTTGTTCTAAGTTGATGGAGCCTAACGACAACAGCAACAAATCATGCTTGTAGTACACTTCTATAGATCTGATGTTATTTAATCCTTGAAAGTACTCTGTCATCCAGGGCAGAGCAAGTGTTTTAATCTACATTTTAAATGACAAAAACTGAAAAGCTGAGGCTCAGGTCATATAAGTAGTCAATGACAGTGATTGAATTTAAGAACAGAGCTTCCTAATTCATGTGTCAAACACTTTCAAATTCCCTGGATCCTCTTGTATCCCAGACCTTCCGGAGGCCTTACTAAGGGGGTAAGAAAATTATAGAATATATGGAAAATACAGCCTAAGGTTAAGACATCCAACCAATAAGCTAGGGGTAAGGACTGGCTGAAGTGTTTAAGGTAATGGAATCAAATGTTAAGCAACCTTCATTTTGTCACCTGCCCATAGCTTTCAGAGATGGGGTGGGGGGTAGCAATGCCTTGCAGAGTTCCAAGGTTACAGTCAACAAATGCAGGAGATCTCCCCCATATCTCTCTTCTCTATTCACTGTCTGTCCTCATTGTCAGGAAGTTCTTTTTTTCTTTGCAAACAAATTCCCTCTTGCTGCAATTTGAGTCCTCCTTTTGTTTGGCCCCAGAGGAGAGGAACCTGGTTTGTCACCAAACCCTTCCTTTCTGTTTCACCCTGGCTCAAATATAGTTGCTAATCATCTGGTTTCAGTTTCCCTATTGCCTGTGTCTTTGCCCTGAGTAATTCAGAATAGGAAGCCCTTTGCTTTTAGATTTTGAGAATCACAGTAGTTAATATGAACTCCATCTTCTGAAAAAAAATATTAATTACCCCCAGGGTTCAGGGTGGAAGAATTCCAGCCAGTGACTGTGTATAGGTCTGAGATGAAGCAAGAACCCAGAGCAGGGCTGGATGTCTTTTGCATCCCTAAGCTGGACTCAGACAAGGTCCCAGACAAGACCATGTGGCCATGTCCTTGGCAGTGTGGAACATGAACCTGGGCCTGGCTGAGAGTGCCTGGGTCTCAGGCTCCTCAGGGACTCGCCCCCTCTGTGCTTCTGAAGAGAAGTCACCAGGCAACTCCTGATTTGGAATTTTCTCCCCCTTCCCCAACATGGAATAATTTACAGCAAGCCCCAAATAAGCTCCTTAAAATATCCAAACAATGTTGTTGTTGTTGTTGTTGGGTTTTTTTTTTTCCTTCCCCCTAAGCGTTTTACATCCAGGCCTCCATCAGGCAAATTTCGGATAAAAGGTGATTAGCGTTTTGGCAGGATTTTCACGAGGCTTTCTCTTGTCTTCCTGCCAAAGAGCTTGCCAGGCCCAGATTTGATTAAAATGGCAGTGGCTCTGCTACTTGAATGTAATTAGAACCATTCATTAAAGCTTTTGCTGACAGTTTGGCAACCTGTGCATTTTTCAGAATATGGCCAGCAGCCCATGGAAACGGCTTGGGGAGGAGCAAGGGCCCCACCCACAGCCCAGCAGACCTTGAGGAAGGGGACAAACTTCGTGGCCAAGAGGTTTCTACATGGTTACACTGGCCTTCACAGCCTCCAAGAGAGCTGTGATTGGATTAAAGCGGATGGGAACCTGCCTGCTTATGGAATCCAAAGGTAAGCCAGAGGTTTGGTGGTGCCTTTTATGGCGAAGACAGTGTGCTGAAGTTCTAATGACAAGCACCCTTGAACAAACCCATCACATAAACACAGAGCCCTCCAGGGCACTCAGCCACTCCACAGCTAGGGCCTGCCCGGCCCTTTCTCCCTCTAGCTGCCTAATTCAAGGTCTGGCACTTCATAGCTACTCAGTCAATGTTAATGAATAAGTAACAGGTGAGAAGCAGAAAGAGAAAAATCTTATTTATTTATTTATTTATTCATTCATTTATTTTTGCACTACTCGGGGTTGACTCCAGGGCCTTGCGCTTGCGTACTTTGCAAGTGCTATACCACTGAGCTGCACCCCCAGCCCATTTTTTCACTTTTTTGAGACAGGGTCTCGCTAAATTATGTAGACTGCCTCTGGTCTTGAACTTGTGATCTTCCTGCCTCTGCCTCCCAAGTTGCTGGGATTACAAGCATATGCCACTGTGCCTGGCTTCAACATCTTATTTTTAAATCAACTTTCAGAGGTGTGGTCTCCCTGCCCTACCCCTTACCCTGTCCCGCCCTCACTATCCTCCCTCCAATCCATTCCCCAGGCCATCTTTCTAAAATGCCAATATGGCCACTTTTCTGCCTAAAACATTTCAGTAGCTCCCATTATCTCTGAGATGAGGTCCCCATTCCTCAGTCTGGCCCTGTCTAACTTCAACTTGAACTCTCAACACTTCCTCTCACCAGTCCCCAGCTCCCTCATTCTGTTTGGTTTGGCTGCTCTGAATTCCAAGCAGCTCCTGGTGTAGTCTATGAGATGATCACTTTTGTACAAGCTACCCTCTCCCCCAAACCCTCTCCTGCTGCTGTGCCCTCACCTGGTTCACTTCTGCACATTTTGGTGTCCTTATTTTAATGTCACTTCCAACATGAAGTTGTCCACGTGCTGCTTGGAAGTATTCCAGAATAATTTTTCTGGCCTTTGTCAAGGGGGCTAGCACATTCTGGTGACACAGTTTGAGTCCATGTGTCTCAGTCCCACTGAGGTGTTACCTCTCTAAGAACCAGGACCATGCCTTCTTCCTTTCTGAATCCTCAGAGCCTAGTTTAGGACTTGCATATGGTAAATGCCAGTAAATATTTTTAAATGAATGAACAAATATGATTGAATATAAGTCATATGTTTGGGTACCCATGACTTGAGTTTTAGGTCTTGCTATTGTGCAAAGTGACTCTGACATCATGATTTGGACCACAGATGGCTGGTTGGGTGGTTGGTTGAAGCCTTAGCAGGTGGTGGATGGTGCCTTTAAGACAGGGCACAGAATAATCAAGAAGGCATGTGCTTGGCTCCACATAGGGAGCTCTTGCCAGGGAATCATAAGCCAGTGGGATGATTTGGCCTGTCATGCAAGTCCTCTAGCTCCTGTTCCCTGCCTCATCACTGCCTTGACATTGACCCTGGTTTGTGTTTGACTTGGCTCTTAACATTATCCATCCTGACCCTAGAAAATTATTTTGACTTAACTCTGCTACTCTGGCCTGGCCTCTTAGAATGCTTTGTCCATTGTTATTCTGGAACTGGAACTCCAAATTCCCAGTCACATTATACTATGCCTTGCAGTTCCATTTCATGGGTTGCATAAGGAACTAACATAGAGGTGATATAACAGCACTGAGGAAGTCAGCAGTATAGTCAAGGTTTGGACACTGTATGTATCCTGTGTGTACAATAGCAATGAGCAGAAAGGTAGTGAAGACACCTCTAGGATGGGCACCTGAAAGATTTAAAGATTGCTTCACAATGGGATTGATGTGAACTACAAGATATCTAAAGACATCTGTCTTTGGCAGTAATCTTAATTACCCATTTCTTCCCATTTTGCTGATACCCTTTAAGTCTTTTACTTTATGTATAATAGTATCAGGGATGAGCAGCCTTCTCTTTATCTTCACCTTTATTTGATATTTGATATTTTTGGTTTTTTAAAAAATTATATTTGTCCTGGTAATGAAGCTGGACAGTGGGGAGGACATGTTTTGGGTCAAATGATGTCTTTGACTTCAAGATGCTGGAAGCCACTGGGAACATCAGGATCAGTTCTGATTCTCATAGACATGTGCTCATAATCTTTATCACAGAGAGCCCAGTTGAGATTACAAGTGAAATTTCTAAGGACAAACATGTCAACTTGAGGCAAAGATCTAGTTTTTCCAAATAACACCCTTGTTGATTATCAGTGAAATAGCATGTTTTGGTGACTGAAAGTGAGGAATAAACTATGATAGTTTTGCAATGCAGAGGAGACTCTAGCCAATGTACTATGATACTATATAACATTTTGACAGGGCTTGAGATCTCCCTTTGTCTGCACCCTAATATTAGCAAGCATCCTGAAATCAATAGACTTTGCCTTTCTCTGCATTTAGAGTGTTCTTAGGGCTGGGGTTTAGCTCAGTTGGTAGAATGCTGCTCTGCAGTCTCTGAGGTCCTGAGTTCGATTCCTAGCACTGCAAAATGGGAGAAGGACGTGGCAACCCACTCCCAAGGCAATCCCAAAACAACCATTAAAATCCCTATGAGGGTCGCTGTGAGTCGGACTCAACTCGACAGCACCTAACAGCAACAACAAGGGAGTCATGGCAACTGACAGGTGCACCTGGCTATAGTCTGACAATAGAGACTTCAACAGTAATAATTATGACACATATGTGATCAATTGACAAGGATTAAGAAGAAAGGCTGGAAAATGAGCCCCCCAGCTTGGAAAGCATTCAAGAAAAACTAGGGAAGAGTTACCTCCTCAAAGTAGAGTTGACCTTAATGGTAGGAATGGAGTAAAGTCCCTGGGACCTCCTTTTGCTGATGTGGCATGACTCAATGAGAAGAAACAGTGGCTACAACAATGGTCGCAAACAAAAAGATCATGTACATGACACAGTGTCAGGTGGTGTTTCATTCTGCTGTACCTAGGGTTTCTTTCAGGCAGATCCTACTTAATGGCACCTAACAACAACAACAAAAAAGAAGTGAGCATAATGCTTAAGAGTTTAACCTCTGGATCTACTTCTTGCTGGCTATGTGACACTGAGGTTCTTTATAGTCTATATGGCTCGAATCCCTGTCTGGAAAATGGAGATTTTAATAGTATCTACCCCATATAGGTAGACTTGCCCTTAACTTTTGCAGTGATTGGAGCAAAAGTCCAAGTGGGAGCCCTCTATACATGACCCATTCCCTTTCTCTTACCACTTCTCTAACTCTTATTTCCTGAAGGGTCAAGCCAATAGCTTCAAGTTCATACGCATACACACACCCCTACACATACACACCATTACCTTCTGCAAACAGCCCGTCCTTGGAAACCTGTGGCCTGAGACATGCACACCAGCAGGGTAATGGGCCCTTGGGGGGATCTCAGGGAGAAGGCTTGACCAAGCTCTGGAAGTGGACCTAGGACTGTTTGTGCCAGAATTCCTGGGTATTTTTAGATTGATCTATAGGGAGAGAGGTCACGGGTTCCTGGCAGGCACATCCCCTTGGCTTTACAGACTCTTCAACTCATGAGAAGGAACATGGTCAGAGCAGGCCAGGAGTGGGGGTCTATGAAAGTGTGGAGGCCTGTGGCAGGGACTCAGATTCCCCAGGCCTAAGGACTTCACAGCATTGATATGAGTATTGAGATACTAGTGCTTAAAATAGATCCTGGCCCAGAGTCAGCACACAGTAGGCCTTAGCTGACAGTAGTAGTATTCTTTGTCTCTTCTGCCGGGAGTGGTGGAGTTGGGGAATGGAACTTGTGGTGGTGACAAGAGACCTTTATCTGAAAGAAGCAGACAGAAGAGGAATTGGAGACAGGGTGAGTATAAAGATGATTTTCTTCTTACCCATGGGTACAGATCTGAGTGCACACTCCCACCCAAGAGCCCTGGAACCAACCTGTGAAGAGAAACTAAGAGGTCCTGCCATGAGAACGTGGGGCCCAACATCTAGGTGGGCTGAACAACATGACTCTGACAAAGAGATTCTCAGTGCAGTTGCCAGGCTTCTTTCCTCACCTGAGTCTTGGGGCCAAACCTGGCTCTACAGCCAACCAGCTCCAAGACTCTGAGTCACTTCACCTTTGTGAGTCTCATTTGCTTCATGTGCAAATTAGGGCTAAGGGTGCCTAGTGCACCTACCTGCCTGGGCTGTTGGCAAGATCAGTGGAGACCGTGTGTCTGGTAGTGTCCTTGGAATATGCTGCACAGCTATTTGCTGCCGGTGTCTATACAATCCTTGAAGGCCCTGATACTGAGGCTCTCACTTTACAGAGGAAGCAACAGGAAGAGCCCCTGTGACTTGAGTCATTTGGTGGAGGAGATTGGGATGGTGGCTCTGCTGCATCTCGGGATGGGACTGCACCACACTGGTACAATCCAAGATGGTGGAGGGTTGGAGGAGATTTTTTGAGCATAAAAGCTCCTCTGCTTCTGGCAGAGCATGGCCTCATCTCTCTCATGGGGCCACAGGAAGGTCCTGCATCCAGCCCAACACCTGGTTCCTAAGGACCCTCTGGCCCTTCTGAAGGGGGCTCCCAATTCCCAAGGCAGGGAAGACGCTCTCAAATCCTCCCAAATCCTGTACATGACTTAGTGCTCTTTATGCCCCAATGCTGTCCTTGTCATCAGCTGGTGGCTTGGTTGCCGAGTTTTGAAAGCATAACCCCAGCCAACTTCAGGAGGATGAAAAGAGTGTTGGCAAGACCCTGTGAAATGCACCCTTCCCAAACCTTCAGATGATCATAGCAGTTGTAGTTTTCTTGTGCAAAATATTACGTGTGTGAGTCTCCTAAATAAATATAGATAAATTATAAATATAAATTATCTAAACATGTATGGCCTGCAGCCATGCCACTGTGGTGCCCAATCCCATCAGAACTTGGAAGCTAAGCAGGGTTGGGCTTGGTTAGTATTTGGATGGGAGATCCCCTGGGAACACCAAGTGCTATAGGCTTGGGAGAAGGATCCAGTAACCCACTCCCAAAAAACAATCAGCCCTTAAAATCCCTATGAACAGCAGAGAAGCACTGATAATAGTGTTTTACTTGTTGTAGGTAGGGTTGCTATGAGTCTGACACAGACTTAATAGCACCTAATAACAACAAAAACAATAAACATGTTTGTATATATAGATATACACATATATTAATTAAAGTAAATATATATAATTGTATATTTAGACATAAAAAAGTTTGGAAAATGTAAATGAGAGGTTCAAGTGGAAGGGGGCATTTTTACTTAAATGTTTCATTAAAAACAGAATTTGAATTTTTAAAAATGTTTGTTATTCTACCTGTGCATAGCAATTTTACTTCTGGGATTCTATTCTAAGCTGATAACTGGATAAAGTATGCAAACTCTGTGTGTATGTGTGTGTGTGTGTGTGTGTGTGTGTTAATTGCAGCATCATTTACGTATATATTAGCAAACACTGGAAATAATATAAATATTCAACTATGAGCACTACACTAGTTGAATAAATCATATTTCCTTAAAATATAATTTAAGGAGTCTTTAAAAATAATGTCATAGAAAAAATTTATTGATATGAAAAGTCGTTTACAATATATTGCTGAGTGAAAAAATATAATGAAATGATATACACATTCTGATATCATTTCTGTTTACTACATATGCATACATAGAGCAGCAAAGTCTGGAATGGCTTCAACAAAATGTTATCTGTGGATTATCTTTGGGAGATAGATTTAAAAGTCTTTCAATTTTCTTTTGTTATATGTATTCTCCAATTTTTCTACAATGGAAAGAAATCACATTTATAATAATTTCAAAAGTTATAAATCAGAACTGTGCCGCCTGGAGTTTAGCACAAACATGGGGCTCCAACTGGGGCTCTGCCATTGCCAAGGAAAGCGGAGAAACCAACTGTTTGGTTTCACACATGATGCTGGTGAGACCGCAGCCAAGGGCAGCATTTGTGTCTGAGTGTGACCACTGAGACCAGTGCCCGGGAACTTGATCATCACGCACGCCCACATCCTTTCCATACTGTTCCCAGTCTGGTTAAGATGCTGCTCACAAGATGCATATTTTACTCAGGAGAGAGAAGTCGGAATTGAATTGGGTCCTTTGCTAGCTACGACGCACATTTGCACCAATATTTATCCCATCTGTTCTGAGAGTCTGCTCCCCATTACTTACCCAACCTATCTGTGACTCCCCATTACTTACCAATTCTTTGGCCTGGCAAGCAGGGGCTTATGAGGTCTGCCCCAGCCTAGATCTCTCCCTGGAGTTTGTTCCAGATACCTTTGGCTTTAGCCAACCTGGATTGCTCATCATGTTTTAATGATTCAGAATGCCTTTAGCTGTCATGATCAGAAACCCAATTAGCTTCAATAAAAAGGAAATATATTCTCATATATCAGAGATTCCAGTGATTAGGCGGGTGCTATGATTTGGATTTGGTTTGTCTACCAGGGTTCATGTGTTGGAATCTTGGTCCCCAGTGTGACAATGTTAAGAGGTAGTAGGGCCTTTAAGGGATTAGGTCTAATGGGAGACCACAAGACTGGGCCCTCCCCACTCCCTGGCTCACTGTCTTGCAATGTGATCTTTCCTTCACACATGTGCTCCTACCATGATGCCATCTGCCATGATGTGACCTAGCCAAGGGGGTCCTCACTAGAGGGCTGCTGAATGGTTGGAGCTGCCTGATCTTGGACATTCCGCCAAGATAAAAAAACGAGCTAAGTAAAACTTTTCGTTATAAATGCTCAGACTCAGGAATTTATTTTTTATAGTGATGTTAAGAGCATAATACAGTAGGCCAAGGGGATGACTGACCTAGCAGCACAGTGAGATATCAAAGACCTCTGCCTCTCTGCTCTGCCGTGCTTAGTGTAGGATTCAACCTCAACCTGGAAGTAATTGGATACAGCCATTCCAAGCATCATATTCAAACATGGCACCGTCTGGAAGAGAAGGGGCACTGTCTTTCCTGTGGTTTTCTTCAGGATGAGAATAAATTTCCAAGAATCTCTCCTAGAAAAGAATAAATTTCCAAGAATCTCTCCTCATATCCCATTGACCAGAATCAGGACACATGCTAACTCCAAACTAACTGATCACTAACAAGGTAAATGACATTATCTTTAGACCAGTCATGGCCATGCTTAGGGCTGGGGAAGGAATCAGATTTCTCTGATGCATGTGGCTACATATGGGAGGGACAGACACCTAAAGAAATTTGGGGCCTCATTAAAAAGGGAGATTTTGGATGGCCACTTCAAACTGATATTCTTTCCTACCCCATGTGTTTGCTCTCACTGTTTCATCTCCCTGCAATGCCCTTCTTTCTAATTATTTTTGTGCATATTTTAGCTTTTTTAAATTCATCTTTCATGGTCTAACTCAAGCTACAACTCCACAAAGCTGACTGTGGTCTCCCCAGCTAGTTATAATGTCTTTTCCTTTGGAATTAAAATTTGGATAAGTTACATTTTTTCCTAAATGCCTTTAACTAGTCTTCTGTATACTGTGGTTGTTTGTGGGCAGGTCTGTTTTTGAACATGAATGGGGATAAGGTAAGTCATGGCATTTGTTAGAATGACCAGTACTCAATCTGCGTGGCCAATGTGCAGTTTCCTATGCAAAACAGGATTTATAGGCCTCTGTTCTCCTTTCCTGAGTGCATGACAGAGAGAATTGATTGCAGCATTTTTTCTAATTAAACTTATACTCAACACAATGCTCCAGGAAGCCATTACTAAATGATAAGATCTAATGCTGAAAATGAAACTTATTTGCCATTTTTGACACAGAACATGGAAAATACAGAACAAAGATAAGAAGGAGGGTAGAATAGATGCAGGGATGAGCATTGCATCCATTCCTCCAGGATCCTATAGTCTAGAGAAGAAACATATCCCCATGTAAATCCTTCAAAACCATGGCATAAGATGATAAGTGCCATAGAGAAGTGGTCACAATGAATATAGGACACTAGGGAAGACATTTTGGAGAAAGATAGCTCCAATTATTTTGTGTATACTTTACTTAATCTCCTGTTGTTGGACACTTAGGTTGTCTAATATTTCAATATGATTAGCAATACTGGAATAAACACCCAAGTAGTCAAATTTTAATATATTTTAAATTACTTGTCTGAGATAAATTCCTAGAAATAGAATTATTAAGACATGTTGTTTGTTGTTAGATGCTGTCAGTTTGGGACCAACTCATGGCCATCCCATGTATGACAAATGAAACATTACCCAACACTGTGCGATGCCCTGCACAATTATCAGCGCTTCTCTGCTGATTGTCTTTTGAGAGTGGGCTGCTGAGTCATTTTTCCAAGCCTGCAGCATCCAATATTCCCAGGTGTTTTCCTACCCAAGTACTAACCAAGTACTAACCTGCTTATCTTCCAAGATCTGACACTACAGTGGTGTTAAAATCTAGAATATGTGTATAGTAGAGAGATGTATGTATGTACATATATATTCATTAATTTTTTGGGGGGTTCTCAACTGTGTAAATATATCATAGATCATTCAGGCAAGGATTAGACCAAAGGATATAACAAACTCTATTGCAAGAACTGGCCTTATGCATAAGTTTTTATAGTTTTGCCACTGTATCTTTGTGATATATTCCTAGAAATGGAATAGACGGGTCAAAAGTATATGGTATTACAGATATTGTCAAATTCCCTTCTATAGAAATTGAAGCTAAGCAGGGTTGGACCTAGTTAGTACTTAGATAGGAGACAGCCTGGGAACAACAGGTGCTGTAGACTTGGGAGAAGGACGTGGCAACTGACTCCTAAGAAACAATCAGCCATTGAAAACCCTATGAATAGTAAAGAAGCACTGACAATAACGTTTCACCTGTTGTACGTAGGGTCACTATGAGTTGGTCACTATGACTTGATAGCACCTAACAGAAGCAACAATTAGAATTTATTTTAGTATACCATGTGAGGAATGGATCAAATTTTATCTTTTCCTGTCTGGCTAAACAGCTGTCCCAAATCATCTTTTCCCCACTGATTTGTTTCATCAGACATTAAATTTTCTTATAAAAGTAGGTCTGTTTCAGGAGTTTCTTTTCTGCTCTCTTGCTTGGTTTATTGCTAAGACCACACCTTTAATTACAGAACCTTCAAAATATGCCCTAATACCTGCTAGTGCTAGCCTTACTCTTCAGTTGTGCTTATTTTCCAGGAACTTAGTAATTGCTTTTGTCTGCTTGCTTTTAAAATGAACTTCATAATCAATTTGTTACATTCCCAGGGGAAAATTCTGATAATATTTTTACTAGGATCATAATAAATGTGTACTTCAATTTAGGAAGAATTGATATCTTTCTGAATTTGAATCTTTTTAAATAAGAATATCTTTTTGTTCATAAATTTGTGTGTGTGTGTGTGTGTGTTGCTATAGTTTACATATAGAAGTCTCTCAAATGCCCAAGTGTTAAAGGCTTACTCCCAGCAGGAAACTACTGAGAGGTATTGAAAACTTTAAGAGGATGAGCCTACTGGGAGATTTTCTGGTCATTGAGGGCATGCCCTGAAAGGGGATTGTAGGTCCTTGGTCTCTTCCTCTCTTTCTCTTATGCTTCTTGACTATGAGGGGAGCAGCTTTGTTCTACTATGCACTCCCCACCATGATCTGCAGCTTTATCACAAGACCTAAAGTAATGGGGCCACCCAACCATGGATAGAAACTTCTATAACTATGAACCAAAATAAACCTTTCCTTTTTTAAAGTTAATTATCCAAGGTATTTTGTTACAGTAACAGAAAGCTAACTAATACATGTGCTTTGGGAGTGCTTTCATTTATATCTTAAGGTTTTAGACATTTCTTTTTAGGTTTATGTTATATATTTGCTTGTCTGTACAAACAACCTTATCTTCCAATTTATCTTCTAAGTAGTTGATGTTTGTAAACATATAGGTTATAATTTTTTATAAAACCTTTTACTTTGATATAATTTCAGACTTATAGCAATGTCCAAACAATAATACAAGAAACTTTTATATGTGCCCCTTACCCAGAGCCACTCATTGTTTACATTTTGATCTATTTATTCTCTCTCTGTCTTCTCCCTCTCTCTCCCTCTCTCTCTCTCTCTCTCTCTCTCTCTCTCTCTCTCTCTCTCTCTCTCATGCCTGTGTGTGTGCACATGTGTATTTCCACAAAAACTATTTGGGAGCGGGTTAAAGAAGTAATGCTATCATATTCTTTTACCCCTATATAATTCGGTGTGTATTACTTAAGAAAAAGGATATTTTCTTTTATAACCACAATGTGGCTAGTTATCAAGTGCAGAAAATTAAACATGCCAATATTATTATATAATCTAAAACTGATATTTAACTTTAATTAATTGAACTAATAATGCCCTTTATCTTTTTTGTATAAAGAACAGATAGATCCCCACCCCACCACTGCCATGTAGGATCTATTCCAGTATCACACAATGCATTAGTTGTCACATCTCTTAGTTTCTTTAATCTGGAACAATTCCTTGGCCTTGCTTTGCCTTTCTTATCTTTGACAGTTTTGAAAAGTACAGACCAGTTCTTTTGTAAAATGTGCCTCGATTTGGATTGATACATAGTTTATTCATGAATAGATTCAAGGAAAGATATTGATTTTCATATGCTGAATTTTTAAATAAGTGTAGTCTTTTTGATAGACATTTGCTTTCTAAAAATGGTGTCCAAAAAACCCTACAAAACGAACAAAGTGTTCCTTGATTGCAACAGGGCTAAGGATCCTTGAAAGGGTGTAATTCCCTAATTTCCCAGTTCCAACATTCTGGAAAAGATTATGGGAGAGCAAAAATTTATTGGTTTTTATAACATACTAGAATTCTCCATATTCTCTTTCTCTCTCTTTCTTTCATGCGCTCTCTCTCTCTCCCCCCCTCCTTTACTCCCTCCCTTGTTCCCCCTCTCCCTCCCTCCCTCTCTCTCTTTCCCCTCTTTCAGAACTAGAGGGTTGAAACCAGGGCCAAATACATGTTAGGCAAGTACTCTGCTACTGAGCTGCACCCTCGATCCCTTTTTCCTTTTTTATTTTGAGTCAAGGTCTCACTAGGTTGCACAGGCTGCCTTGAACTCACCGGAATTTTAAGTGCGCTTCACAGCACGCAGCTTGTTGCTTTGCTTTTTGAAACAAGGTCTTGCCATGTGTCCCAGACTGGCCTGGAACTGACAATCTTCCTGCCTCAGCCTTCTGAGTGCTGTATTTGCAGATGTGGGCTACCATGCCTGTCTTCAGCTACATTCTCCTATTATTGCAATAGTTTCTGAATTCTCCTGATTCCTCCCTATATGGAGTGAGACCATCTGCATACAGAGTTAGTTTTACCTCTTCCTTTCCAGTTCTCATGCCTCTGTTTGCTGTCAGAGATTGGGAGAGGGAGGAATTTGGACCTTGGTCTCCATGAGGTGCTAAAACCTTTCCTTGCTGACTCTACCTGGCTGTGACTTCATTAGTGGAAAAAGACTAAGCATTTTCAAGAGAAACCTGCTTTTCCAAAAGGGTATATATGAGTGGTGGTGGTGTTTGGTGGGATGGTGAACACTATGCTAATCTATACCCCCAAATAAAACCATGTTCAATAGGAGAAGAGTAGGATTATTTATGTAAACTTCAAAGATGTACTTATTAATTATAAAACACAATTAGTGAGAACACAGTTATAGCTTATAACATGTACTAGGTGAAAGGACTATGGTGAAGACTGGTTAGTGGTTAGAGAAAAATCCATTCATATGCCATTTCGTATGGGGTGAATCATTTCAGGTGTCAAACACAAACATAAACAAAAATATGAAAGATTCTGGAGTTTAGAGGAAAGTAAAAGAAGTTACAAATGACTGAAGACCACAGAGGACAAAGACTGGGAGATTTGACTACATAAAAATCATAACATTTCTGCATAACCCAAATCAAAAGACAAAGTATCAGATAAGGTGGGAAAAAAGTTAATCTTTATTTGGAAAACACACATGAATTGGGGGGAAAAAACCACTAAGAATAACCTCAGTACCTAAGTGGACAAGGAAATGCAAATTAGAACCATAACGAGATATGGCATTTTGCTTATTAACACTAATTATGTGTGTGCACACACATGCACACACGCAGCTTATGTGCATGAATTATGGTAGCAAGAAACATTATTACTTTAAAAATGGAAGCTGGAATCCTCTAAGTGGGAAAGTCATCTTTGGGAGGAAAAATATCACTTTCTATAGGAAATTAAGCCCCCAAACATGGCTTGAATGGGCCTGGATGAGAGAAGGAGAGAGATGAATTGCTAGGCAGAGCAATGTGGGAAGGAATTTGAGTTGGGGGTAGGGGCAGTTCTGGAGACAGTGGGATAAGAAGGGCTGAGAGGCACAGGGAGAGGAGAATAAAACCATTCAGTTGCTGTGGTAATGATTTGTGAAATCTGAGGACAGAGATGTGATATCTACTAAATTTTAGGTTATCTCTGTACGAGGAAGAATTCCCAATAAACATACACTCCACAAAACTACTTTGGAGGAGGGATTCCTCCAGTGCTTTGAGAAAATAAGGGGAAAGGACCTGTTTCCTCATTTGTGTTGAGACAGAATTAAAAGAAGGAAACAACCACAAGAAGTAAGAGGCAACTGAAATTCAGTGACAAAAATGGCTGCAGGACAAGAGAGTGGGAGGGAGAGAGAGGACAGATACAATCACTTTTAAAATAAAATTTTTAAAAAGTAAATGTATGAATCACATTATGATGTACATTAAAATTTTCTAATAAAAAAAAGTAAATGTGACTATCCAGAAAACTAAGAGGGAAAGTCTTAAGGAGCAGGAATAAAAGAGAATGTAGAGTAGTCAGGAATGGTTAAAGCCATGTGACCCTGGAAGCTGGTACAGAAACTGAGATTTCAAATCATACAGAAGATATTCGGCTTGCTTCAATCTGCTGGAGATGTGCCTACTATTAGACCACATCACCACAGGGTTCAAACCAGTGGTACTCAAACTGTGGTCCCAAAACCAGTGAGGCAACATTTTAATTACCCAGGAATTTATTATAAATGCAAATGCTTGGGTCTCATCCTAGACCGACTGAATCAGAAACACTGGGGATGGGGCTCAAAAATCAGTTATTTTACAAGATGACTCCATTATATGTTAGAATTTGAGAACTGGTAGTTTAAACTATAGCTCAAGGAGGATAATTTAATAGTTGCTATTCATTTATTCATCAACTTTTCCAACAAATATTTACTGAGTGCCTGATGTGGACCAGCCACTGTTCTAAGCCCTAGAGTTACAGAGGAGAACAGAACAGAAAGAGTCCTCATTCTAGAACCTTCCCATACAGGTTTTAGACTTTTTAGTAGTTCCCATATGTCCTCTATTATCTTAATTTTGAAATATATAGTTAGTTATGGTCAAAACCCTGAACATTATCTTTTTCTTCTTATATGCTCCCTTGGAAAATTTTGTTGGCTCTACCTTCAAAATATATGCAGAGTTTGGGGTGTTTTTATCACTGCTACTGCCCTAACAGAGCTGGGGGTTAGCTCAGTTGGTAGAGAGCTACTCTACACTCTGTGAGGCCCTGAGTTTGATACCCAGTACTGCAAAAATGAGAGAGGAACCTGGCAGCCCACTCCAAAAACAATTCTGAAAACAATTAGCTATTGAAAATCCTATGAGGGTCGCTATGATTTGGACATGACTTGGCAGCATCTAACAATAACAACAACTGCCCTAACCTTGGCCCAAGCCACTTTTATCTATAATAATTCAGGTAACAGATGATAGAGATCCAAGTCAGAGGAGGGATGAAGGGTAGGGTGGTGGTACAGCCTGGCCTGCATACAACCACCACAATGCCCATGCACTCCCCTGTGAAATGCCTGTGTGTCTTCATGGTTCACTCAGAATAGGGCCAAAATCCTTCCCATAGTAGATGAGGGTCTCCAAGGCTATGTGCACTACTCCTTCCCACTGCCCCCCAAACCCAGTGTCAATTCAGCAACCATGCTGGTCTTGCCCTTCTGTTTCTCTAACCCAATGGGGAGGCTCCTGCCTCTGGGTTTTTGTATTGGCTGATTGTCTTTTGAACACCCTTCTCTTAAGTATTCATATGGCTAATTCACTCACCTCTTCCAAGTCTTGATTCAGTTCTCAATGGTCTGGACCATCTTATGTAAAAGTTTAATCCCTATGTTCACTGCTTGAAGTCCTGAGGCCCTCTTCCATACTCACACTGGTCCTAGGTAATGAGCTCTGAAGGGACATCACTGTGTCCTTATGTTCTACCTGTGTCTCACCCTTAGAAAGATAGCTGCCTCAGGGAGCCTTGTCTATTTTGTTTTCTGCTGTAATCCCAGTGCTAAGAATAGGTACTTAATAAGCATTTGTTGAATTGATAAAATAAAATAAAGCATTTAATGTTGCGTGGCTACTATGAATCAATTTTCATTTTATGCTGTTTTCTGGCTAAACAACTCAAGTTCTCGGGGACTGTTTGTTGTGTATCTACTTGATACTTTGTTTACCTTACTTACGTTTTGGGTTGATTCCCTTGGATTTTTAGAAGGCAATCTTTTTCTCTTTTCCTTTGCTACAGGAATTCTCTTTCATTGGTATCTTTAGTTGTAGAATTTCAGTTACAGAGCTAATCTATATTAAAAGGCATAATATCCTGTCATTTTCAGTGGTGTGGGCTTTCTGTGCTCTCTCCATTGAGTCCAGTATCAAGTTGTTTATGTTTGTATTTTATCTGTGTATACACAGATGTGTGCACGTGCCCCTTCTGGGTTTTCAGAAGTACACAAGTCCTTTACCAAGAACATAATTTTGTGTGTCTCCTAAGAAGCACCGTGCTCTACTAAAATACCCAACCATCTCCCATTATGGTGACTTCCTTCCCATTAGAAGTTGGAGCTGTTTCCCACTACTGGAATAGATGTCCATCATTTATAATATGTAAACTTGGGTGACCTAATCCAAAGAGAGTTAGTTCTTACTCCTCCAATATAGCCACAAAACCTTATTTATTTATTTATTTATTTATTTTTGCTGCTTTGTCTTTTTTTATTTGTTTTTGTTTTTGTCTTTGAAATAAGGTCTCACTATTAAGTGCAGGCTGTCTTCAAACTTGCATCCATCCTCTGGCCTCAGCCTCCTGAGTACTGGGATTGCAGGCATGTGCCACAACAATTGCAGCAGCTTTGTCAACTGATGCGATATATTAGGCTAATAATTTTCCTTGCATTGGACCAATTTTGCACTTTTCCTGGAATCATTCCTTAGCACAGTCTCTAGCTCCTAAATAGCATTCCATGAACGTGCATTGAAGAAGGGAGAAAAAAAGAAATGGCAATGAAAAGGTCAGGAGACTTTGAAAGAAAGGAGCTGGGTTAAAATCTAATTTCTCTCCATTATAAGGAATGAGATTTAGAATGTCAGTGCCAACTTTGGAAAAGGAGGATACTCGTCTAAAATATTTATTGTAACAATTAAATGAGATTGTAAATGTGAAAATACTTTGTAGACTGTAAGATGCCACTCAAATATTATTATTATTGCTATTAATATTATTATTGTAACAGAAAACATAAAGGCTTACTAAATTCAGTCTATCAATATTACTAATTAAAAAGACAGTATCAGGTCTTCTTTGCTATTCTTAGCTTGTCACGTATAATTTGAATACATCTGTCTCCCAAGCAAAACTCCCCCAATATTCACTGCCAAAGCTGGTTTACCAATATCATTAGGCTTTCCAGCATGTCACACTTCATGAGTTCTCCTGTGACTCTGTAATGAGAAACAAGGGTGTCTACATTTTGGCAGTTTTTGTACTTGAAACATAGAAGCACTTAGCACTAGTTACCATCAAGTGTTTGACATGGGTATTGGCATTTCTTGGTAGTTGGGTAAGAACTTGGTGAAATTGTGTTGTACACATATGTAATTCACTCCTTTTCCCTTTTTCATATAAGTTAGAAGATATATTGTCACCAAAGGTGGTGGAGGTGATTCTGAGGGAAAGTGGTCACTCTCAGTTTGGTAGAATATTAAGCAGCTGTCGTGGAAACATTTTTGAAGGAAGGATTCAGGAACTTGCTCATCCTAATTTCAACTACACCACTAGCTGTGAGACTATAAGCAAGTTCCTTAACACACTGACTTTAGTTTCCTCACCTCTAAAAAGGAGATTTTGAAAATATCCCAGTGGTCTTCCCAGCTCTGAAAGTCTATGGTTCTGCTAGTGGAATAAAAGATCAACACTAGGAAAACTCTTTAAACCACACAAATAAAAATTAATAAAATTTAATAGGCAAAATGGTAAAATCACTCCAAGGCAGATTAAAACCGAAAAGGAATCTTACTACTTTTAAAAAGTAATTAGGTGAAAGCTGGGCACCATGGCACATGCCTGTAATCCCAGCAACTTGAGAAGCTGAGCAGGAAGATCACAAGGTCAAGGCGAGAGACAGCTAGCACAACTTAGCAAGATCATGTCTCAAAATACAAAGTAAAAAAGGAGGCTGGGGATGGAGCTCAGTGGTAGAGTACTTACCTAACACAAGGGAGGCCCTATGTTCAATGCCCTGGGACTACAAAAAAGTAATTAGTTGAAGAAGGCACTACATGCCAAAATTAAGACCCACAATGGCACCTAACAACAACAACACCCTCAGAGTGGTGAAAACAATGAAAACTTCCCTGAGCATAAAAAACAGTTGACTTTCAATATCATAAATGACTGAAAAGAAAAAAAAAGCTAATTAAATTCTTAGTTTTCTAAGGCCAAGTACAATAAATTCAGCACCATAGTACACTGTATTCTGAATAGTACACTGATATTAGAATCAATCTAATGTGGCCCGTGTACTGCAGGCAATGGAGACTACTGGAGCTATCCCTGCCCTTGGAATCCACATGGCATCTCAAATGACACATCACATTGGAAGCTGTATGTATTTGGGAAGCCAGGTGCTGCTTAACTGAAGTCCTCCAACTGAGCACCTTGGACAGAAACCCCTTAATTTAGTAGGAGCTTGAGCTTACACAAACTCATGCCAGTCACAAGGGAGGGGCATCAGATACACCTGACCCCAACTCAATATTTGCTCTCCCGGGTGACCAGAATTAGACAGACAGGCAGTGCCCAGATCTGTTGGGCCTGGAACTCACAGTTGCTTATTCCCTGGCAGTTGATAAAAGCCTGGGGCAAAGATGGCTGAGAGGAGCTTAGGCAATGTGTGAGAACACTTGATCTAAGCCCTTTGACAGCCTGTAGACATGCTGGGAATGCCTACACAGCTTGTTAGCATGGAATCCTTGTTGCATCTAGGTTTACAAAGTGGTTACCTATGAACAGGAAATATGAAAACAAAGTGAGGCAAGCTGTTTTCTGTTGCCATAACTGAATATCACAGACTGAGTTGTTTATAAAGAATAAAGGTTTATTCAGATCATAGTTCTGGAGACCCAAGTTCGCGGTCCATAATAGGTAAGGGCCTTCTTACTGCGGAGGACTCTCCACAGTGCAGAGGCAGGACAACGTATATTGAGACAGAACAAGCTTGCTAGCTCAAGTCTCTCTTCCTCTTCTTATTAAACCACTAATGCAATCATGGGAGGAAGGGGTCCCACCCTCATGACTCATGTAATGTGGATTACTTACCAAAAGCTCTGTTTCCAAGTATAATTAACATATGACATTGAGGATTAAGTTTCCGATATGTGAATTCTGGGGGACACACCCAAACCATCATGCTAACAAAAAATGTTTATATCGGTACCCTCATTTAACTTGAGGAACTCTCTCTCGTCCCTAATCCAACCTCCTGCCTCTCAGTTGGCTTTTATTCAGATACAGATGAGCTATGTATTGATAGGACCATAAACCTCAATCATACACCAATCATTCCTTTGTTCTACAAATGTTTATTGAGCACCTTCTATGTGCTAGGCACTGGTGAACTTTATGACATAGATTTCTGGGGCACTGTTTTTGTTAAGCACACCCATGGAGCACTACTTGTTCTAGTGTGAATATCTGTAACAGATGCAAAGATGCCCTACTTCAAAGTTGATTCACAATGTGTTTGCACTTTGCTACTAGATCCAATCTCTATTACAAAAAAAAAAAACTTCCCTTGAAAACTGTAGTTTAAAATTTGAATTCACTGTTTGCAAACAACATTATGGCAACATTTAGAGAATTCAAGATGTTATCATGTGACCTCCTATCCAGTTGTGAAGGGAGATTTGACACAAAGTGAGAGAAAATAGATACTCATGTAGGTTCCTCAGGAAAAGTATCCTGAGTAACATCTAAGCTGAGTTTGAAGTGTAAGTGGAGTTGGGCCAACCAAAGGGAGTGGAGGAGAGAGCATCTCAGAAAGGGAGCAAAAAGTACAAGAGCAGGGATTTTGGAGAGAGAGCACGTGAACAATGTCAGTGAAGCAGAAGGATGTAGGAGAAAAGAGTGCTGAAGAGGCTGGAGATATAAGTGGAGAGATGATCATAGATAGGGGTAGCAGAATGAGAGGATACTGACATCAGGTTTTTATTTTAAAAATAATACGTTGGACTTCAGGTAAAAAAGCCCATTTACTATAGTCCTTGTTTATAACCTATAAAATAATGCAAAGAAAATAGAGAAGAAAATTGTATATCCAGCTAATAATAATAGTTGTAGTTAGAGCTATAATTTCCAACTCAGACAATAGTTCTCTGTTGTATCTGCCAAATTGAGAAGCTGGGATCAAATTTTCAGGATGCTAAGACTTGACACATAGCTCTTCAGCTCTCAGGGATGGTCCAGATTCTCTAACAGTAAATAAGGTGGATTTTACTATAGTTTGGATCTTGAATGTAAGCCAAAGATAGATGCGTTAAGACTTCAGTGCCCAGGCTGGTGCAATTGCGGGCCTGGTGGGAGGTCTTTCGGTCATTGGGAGCATGTGCTAGAAGAGAATTGTTTTACCTTGGCCCCCTCCTCACTGTTCCATGAATGCAAGCCATGCCGTGATCAATTTTGCTCCACCACATCCTTCCACTATGATGTGTTACCTCTCCACAGACCTAAAGCAACAAAGCTAACTGATCATAGACTGGAACCTCAAAAGCTCTGAGCCTAAATAATGCTCCTCTTTATTCATTGATTGTCTCAGGGTATTTCACTATAGTGCTCAAAAACTGACCAGTGCAGATCTGAATTATGAGTTGAGGATTTACTGTGAGTCAGACCTATTTTCTGTCGGGGAGGTATGTACACCTGAAGTAGACAAACAAGGAAAATTAGGAAGAAAATTCTCTCTATATATATTCAGAGTCAAGGCACATAGCCCAAAGCTGTCTGCTGCTCCAGATCAGTCCTCTTCCCCAGCCATGCATGTTGTTCTAGAGCAAATAGACTCAAGAGGGTGGCCTGCTCTGAAGACAGAGGTGAACTAAAAAGACACACTGTGGGACCTATTCCTAGAAACTATGAAAAGGAAAAGAAAGAGAGAAGTTAAAAAGTGAAAACCAGGTGAGAGATTCATATCTAAAACACAATTATCTCAAGTAAAGAAGAAAAATTATCCCAGAATATAGAAGAAAGTTTAAGATAAATACTTTTCAACACTCTATATTAGCCATGGGGCTGGGATTTAGCTCAGTTGGTAGAGCACTGCACTGCAGTCTCTGAGGTCCCAAGTTCAATTCCCAGCACCACAAAAATGGGAGAAGGACTTGGCAATCCACTCCCAAGGTAATCCCGAAACAGTCAGCCATTGAAAACCCTATGAGGTTTGCTATGAGTCGGATACCGACTCGACGGCACCTAACAACAACAACAACATATTAGCCATAGAATGAATAACAAAGATGCACTATCAAATATAGTGCAGGAAAATGAGTACTCTAGGCTGGAAGGCATTCAAGCGACGACTGGGGAAGAGTGCCTCCTCAAAGTAAAGTCGACTTTAATAATGGAAATGGCATAAAGCCCCTGAGTTGCTGATGTGGTATGACTCAAAATATGAAGAAACACAGTGGCTGCAACATTGGGCTCAAACATAAAAAGATCATGTGCATGGCACAGTATCGGGGAGTGTTTCATTCTGTTGTACATAGGGTTTCTGTGAGTCAGACTGATTGTAGGGTACCTAACAACAACAAAGAAGTTTTAAAAAATAATCCTTTAAAAGGGAAGTCAAACAGAAAGATTAAGAGCTAAAGGAAGAGATTTTAAGACAGCCAAATGAGAAAAGAGTGAGCTGCAATGATTAGGAAAGAAACTGAATGCAAAAGGGGGAAAAGAAAAAAACAACCCTACTTCAGAAAGGAAGTCAGTTTAGAAGCTGCAATAATCAAGGAGGCTCAGCAAAGGAAAGCCTTAAGGCATATCTTGAGTTAGTGAGCTTCAAGGATAAAGAATGTTGAATCTGTAATTTCTATTTTATGTAAAGTATTCTATGTAAAAAATGTCAAGCTTGTCTCTGATTGCTCCATTCCAACACTTAATGTCAGAAGACAGTGGAACAGTGTGAAAAGTTCTTAGAGAAAATTTTACTCAAACTTTTTATATCCATCAAATGATAACTTATGTGTGAAGGTAGCAAGCAGTCATTCTTTTTTTAAAAAGTGAACAGCTATGAATCCTTCTTAGGGAAAAAAATCTACTTATTGATTAAAATCTAGCTCATAGTCTCAGGACAATGAGCACAGTGAATGGTTTTGTTTCTATATGTCCTTGTGTTTATTTATTTAATAATAATAGCAATAGTTGTTGGTGGTAGGTGCTGTCAAGTTGTGTCCGACTCATAGCGACCCTCATAGGGTTTTCAATAGCTGATTGTTTCAGGATTGCTTTGGGAGTTTGGATTGTCATGTCCTTCTCCCATTTTTGCAGTGCTGGGAATCGAACCCAGCACCTCAGAGACTGCAGAGCATTGCTCTACCAACTGAGCTAAATCCCAGCCCCAACAGCAATAGTAGTAATAACAACTGCCAGTAACTTGATGTTTCCTAAATCCTAGACACTTGCCAGTCATTGTCACATCCAATCCTTATCGTACCCTAATCCTTACAGAATATTCCTATGGAGGAATATTTTTATTAACCCTCTTTATAGTTGGAGAAACACATGTTGAAGAAACAGAGTTTTAGAGCTAGAAAAAGACACACCCACATGTAGATCTCTTCATTGTTTTGCCTCCACTTATGTCTGTTATCACTTAATCTCTGCCTTTTCCCTCTGCCTTCTAAAAGATTCCCTCAAGTTCATTCTCCATATGACAGATCTGACTTTCTGCAGTTAGTTCTGTCTTTTACTGCTTTTGCCAATTATCAAATTATTCTATAGCATTATCTTTATATATAGTCTTTCATTTACTACCTCATTAGCTATTAATACAAATGTTAATATATTCTCTTACCTTCTTCTACCTTCTCCTAAGTACTATGTTCATCTTGTGTGTCATAGAAGGTTTATACAATGTGTGTACTCATGTGTGTTTGTGTGTGTGTGTGTGTGTGTTTTATTTATAACTGTGTGTTTTATTTATATCTGAATATTTGGTCATATTTTTGCCCCAAATTAAGGCAACTTAACCCCTCTTATGTCTTGGTTGGATGAACTTACCATCATTCAGTCTTTGTGGAGGGCTGGTATAGTCCCAGAGAGACTTTACAGGAGAGATCTTGTACCAGGTAAACCTTATGTTCACAAAGCTTTCTACACTAAGTGTCTGTCCGGTTTATCCTTCAGCCCATGTTAAGTATAATGTCCTTGTGACATTATGCTCATGTACTTGTGCCTTCCCTGTCAAGGAAAGCTGGCCACATCAGAAAAGAGCACAGCTTCACAGAGAAAACCCTGCTATCTTGGGCTTTCTTCTGAGTGTGGCGTGTTTCCCTGGGCTGTCAGCACAGCGAACTCCCAAAGATTTGTTTGTGATAACCATCATCTTTGAGTGAAGCACTCCATGTTCTCTTGTAACCTTGTTGGGCCTCCATCTGCACCATTGTGAGTTGGGGGTGTCCTTAGCTTTGTATATTTTCTTTAATCAGGTGCTCAATTGTTTCCTTTACAAAATAGAAACTCCTCAAAATTCATCATGCATTTTTATATTCACAAGTGATGCCCATTACCCCTATTTTTAAAATATTTAGTTGCTAATTTGTTTAACCTGCAGCCGTGCCACTGTGGCATCTGATCCTGTCAGATCTCGGAAGCTAAGCAGGGTTGGGCCTGGTTAGTACTTGGATGGCAGACCACCTAGCAACACCAGGTGCTTTAGGCTTGGGAGACAGACCAGGCAACCCACTCCCAAAAAACAGTCAGCCACTGAAAACCGTATGAATAGCAGAGAGGCACTAACAATACTGTTTTGCCTGTTGTATATAGGGTCAATATGAGTTGGACACTGACTTGATGGCACCTAACAACAACAACAAAAAAAATTTCAGTTTGTTATTTAGGGAAACCTAATGTCTCTATGGCCTGCAGTATCTCACCCTCAACCTCTCCCTGAAATACTTTGTTGTTTTGTTAGGTGCCATCGAGTCGAGTCCGACTCATAGCGACCCTATGTACAGCAGATCAAAACACTTGCCGATTCTGTGCCAGGCAAATGATACTATTTATGTTTAAGCCCATTGTTGCAGACACTGTGTCAATCCATCCAGTGGAGGGTTTTCCTCTTTTGCGTTGACCTGCCACTCTTCCAAACATGATGTCTTTCTCCAGGGATTGTTCTCTCCTGAAATACTTTACCTTTTAGCATCTACACCTCATCTGGTTCCTCATTGTGGTAACCACATCAAATGTTCCTCTCTGGATTGTTGGACTCAGATCCACACATTACATCTGACTCAGCCCAGCTTCCTGATACCAGGTGTGCTACATTTGGATGGTGATCCCTCAGCCAACCGTGCAATAGCACTCTTTAACTGAATATTTCTGTCCTGGCTTCCATTCAGGGTTGGAAAGTTTGTATAATCAATCCTATCTTGATTATTTTATTGGGATCTTAAATTTTATTCTATTTTTAGTAAACCTTTATTTGACATATATCTTAATCCTTTGTTATATTGGGTTCAATTATTTCTCCTTTTATCTGTTCTCCTTTTTCTTTTCTTTCTTTTAAAAGAAAATGTTCAACTTAGTATTAAGATGCTTTGTAACCTACAAAGGACCAGGGTCTGGTGGGAATCGAAGTTAATTTAGAAGCTGAAAGCTCATGCCTATGTTTCCTTGGCAGAACTGAAAGTGACTAAAAGATTCTGTCAGTGTGATTCAACCCAGCTATTTTGTAAAGCCCCAGGCTCGGGTAATGATTGGGGAGGAGACCCAGAAATAGCAGCCTCATCAATCATGAGTACAACTTATCAAGGCCATAGTCAATGAACAAACCTGTTTTACTTATGTGTACTTCTGCTAGGGTCAAGACATGTCCAAAGATAAGGAGAGAATTTTCTTAGGACAAGGTCTGTGTGGAACAACCTCCACCAAAAGAAAAGCTGATTGCTAAGGGGGAGAACAAAAATGGCTAGTGTTTTATGTAAAAGGAAAACCTAGAAATTATTGGACCCTATATATAGCAACTTCTCTGTTAGAATTGATCCAGAGTGCTGTTTTGATTTCAAAGAGAAATGATTCACCCATTTTGGTGGCCTTGGAACTCTGGACCAATGGTCAAGGCAGGCATATGATGAGTGATCAAATACTCTATAGCTCCCTGCTTCTCTCCCAGGGCTTTGGCTATGCTTCTAACAAAAGAATCAGAATATATAATAGAGCAAAGTATCTTTTGAATACTATAGGGCAGCTCTGTTCTGCTAGCTGGGAGCAGCAGCTATTTGGAGTATAAGGAGGACAGAGAGGGGGCAGCTGATCCAAGCTGGGGCAACTGATGTGACATCAGCTTTGGCAGGGGAGGTGCTGACAGCAGTGGTTGGGACATGGAATTGTGTTGACAGAAGTTGAATCAGCAGACACCAGAGCAGCAGGCAGGAGCTTGCACAAGTTTTCCCAGATACAACACTTGTCTCCTTGTAAACTTCCAACATGCATAATGTCTAGCTAGTATAGAGCAAAAATGCATTGATGCTGCCCACTACCCATGGAGAAAATCAGCAGTTTGTTTTCTTCTTTTGCTACTTGCAGTCTTTCAGAACCCAGACATTCCTAAGTAGTGGAGTGTCTGTATGCAGGTGAAAAACTAAGTAACTGCAGGCTTTCTATTGTAGGCAGTCATTCATGTGGCCACGACTATATTTCTTTAAATGTAAGGTACTATTGATTGTAATACTCATGATTATTTCATCTACACAGGGAAAGAAAAATGCTGCCAAATGAAATATGGCATACTAATGATCAAAAGATGCATCCTTATTTCAGATATGTAACATATGAAAAAATTTGTATCTTTGAACTGGTGAAATACAGTGCCTGCCAGGCACTGTGCTAGGCATTTAAAATAGGATTGCAAACAAGAGAGACATCAAGGCTAGCCTCAAGAAATGTAGAGTCTGGTGGAAAATGTTATTGTTGTTAGATGCCATGGAGTGTGTCTGACTCACAGCGACCCTCAGGGTTTTCAATGGCTGATTGTTTTGGGATTGCCTTGGGAGTAGATTGCCACATACTTCTCCCATTTTTGTGGTGCTGGGAATCAAACCTGGGACCTCAGAGACTGTAGAGCAGTGCTCCACCAACTGAGCTAAATCCCAGCCATGAAAAAGGTAGATGATGAAAACATAATTGCTGCTGTGATACAAAGTTGGCAGGGGCATGGAAGGAAGTCTCCAAGGAAGTGACATAAAGCTGAGACCTGATGGTGGAGCAGGGAGTTAGCTAGATGAGGACAAACGTAGAATTATGTAGGCAGAGGGACTAGTGTATGCAAAGATTCTGAGATGGAAAGGGCTAGCATGTTCAAGGATGAGAGCCATTGGAAAGAGAATCAAGCAGGGCGAAGTCATGCAGGATGCCTAGCTCATGTTAAGGAATCAGGTTTATCTTAGCAGTGGGAGGCAACTGAGAGGTTTTAAGCAGGGTGAAATGAGATCAGATTATGTGTTTTAGAAATCACTTTACTGGCAGTGTTGACATGAGAGGAACCCAAGAACAGGTGCAGGGAGATCAGCTGGGAGAGTTTTGAGGTGATTCAAAGAAGACAGGATAAGAGTTTGTAATGGGGTGCTGGCAGTAGGAGTGGAAAGAAATGAGGACTCAAACATGTTTTTAAAAGACCACCAACCCCCAAATCTTATTTGTTTCATGTGCTAGGGACTATACCAAGCCAAAAGGATGCACAGGACGGCCATAGTCTGTCCATTTTTCAGTGGAGAAAGGAATCAATAGTATAGTAGAATTTCTTAGCAGAGTCTTGGACTTTAATCTTGTTAAAGAATAATGTTTTAAAAAGGTAAAATTATGATCCTCTCTCAAATATGAAATGAACAGGCATCAAAGACTTTATTAAACTCCTTAATTAATGAGAGAAACACTAAGATGTTAAAATCATTCCAAAAAGCATTTGAGGAGCTAAGTATTTGTAGGCAATATTAGGATAAGATTGCTGAGTTCAATATAAAACTTTTCAGTATCCAACAGAGCCACAGAACATAATCTATTGGACATATTTTTCCACTAGATAAAAATCTACAAGTTTGTCTCTGCCCCTATGGAGTTGTAAAATAACCCAGTTAATAGAAATTTAAGCCCCATTCAGCTCTGAAAGAATGCAAGCTAATCTCATTTACCTGTTTCCAAGTTTCAAATGATTAACAATCTCAAGATATTTTTGTTTTATTCCCCCAAAAGATCATGTGCATATTGAAATCTTTTTGGAATCTTTTGAGATTAAGATATATTTACAATAGTTCTGACCTTAAATTGATTGCTAGGATTGTGGTGGACATTCCAGGGACTTAAAGTAAATAAAGTAGGGTAAAGGGTAATAAATGAAATGAGAGGTGGAGGCCTGGGAGAAATGTGATGAACAACCCGAGTGACCCAGGAGCCCTCAGAGCATCCTGATTAGCAGAGCTCGTCAGTAGGTTACTATTTTATGCCAAGGCCTTCCCAAAGCTAGGTTGGAACCTGCCACAGAAATTATTTGGTACATTTCCACCAACATGTCAACAAATAATAATAGAAATATCCCCCAGATGTCTGCTCTTTAAGATTTAAAACAATGTTGGCTTGGGACTTTGCCCATTTTCTATGGAAATTTCAATGTCCTCTCCTCCGCTAAGACTCCCATGAATTTTGAGTGGTTTATGTTCCAGCTCTAATTTCTTCTCCCACTTATGTGCTGTTGTCACCTACATCTCACCTCTACCACATCTTCACTGTCTCCCTAGTGTAGTAGACTTTCCTAAAATCAGGTGAAGTGAGGGCAGTGTTCCTATCCCAGCAATGCATAATGAGATGTCCAAACAAGACTCACCAGTTTCGGTTTTATTTGAGATCACAATGGCTAGCTAAGAACGAAGGAATCACCTCAGATATCTCCACATCCCAAAGCAAAATCTTGAATAAACTGAGTAGGTCTTGCAAAGAAGTGGTAAAAGACAAGTTTGCTAATTTTTAACCCATACACACAATGGAGCCATAAGAAGGTTAAAGCTGGAGAAGTTAAGAGGGAAACTCTTTCAAGAGAGTTGGTTATGTGTTGGATATTTATCCCTTCACACCCTACAAAGGGAAAGGTTGGGGCTTTTATCTCCTACCCACTGAGAGAGGGTCCCTGTAGAGAACCATTCAGATAATTCAAACTGTGATTCTTGACGATGTAAGGCACTGAATTCCATGCCAGACTTACACCTTAAAAAAAAAGAAAGAAAAAAAAATAGAATACACAGGCAAGACCCTGCTGGAACGTCTGTGACAATAAATGAAAGCTGTCAAGAGCAAGCTTCCATGCCACAAACAGTGGGGTGTTGGTAGATGAAGGTGTCTCTGGAACCGGGTATGGCTGTATAGGAAGGAGTCATCTTGGGATCATCCTGGATTTCCCCCAGGGAGAATTATGTAAGAAGACAGTGGGAAGGCCCTCCAGGGACTGAGGGGAAGGCTCACTCACATCAAAAGGGCCATGGTCAGAGACTGCCTCAGGGGATGTCTCTGGGTCACTCGTGAAAGCATCACTTGGGTACAGAATCAGGATTAGAACTCTGTTCTGCTTAGCTGTGGTGGCCTTTTTGCATCTCTGCCCCTAAGGAAACACCTTTCCTGTCCCTCCTCTCTGCACCTGTCTCTCCACTTTCACTCATCTTATTTCCAACCCTACAGAACCAGAGACAGCCTGGTGAGTAGGTACAAAGTAGAGGAGCATTGTAGGGAAAGAGTAGGAAGGAGGCTTGTCTGCCACAAGTCCCCAAGCTTGACGCAGGCCAGAGTTGGTGGCAGTGGGGAGTTTTAACTCTGGATGCAGTAAAGTCTTCGCAATTATATGTCAACTGGTAGCTTTGTTTACTGAAAGGAGAATATCTTTTTAATTGGAAGCATCAGGATGTTTTGTACTGGAATGTTGTTAGAGAGGTTAAGGGTTTGCTTAGACTTTTATCCAGGGACAGGAAGGAAGTGCCTTAGTCCTGCAGGCATGGGAAGGGGTGCAGGGAGCCTGAGTGGTTTCAGACACCACCTTCTGTGGGTGCTGGGGTTTTGGGTTTGAGCCAGGGAAAAGAGAAGGGAAAGACAAATGTCTCTTTGTTTATCTGTATATGGTTGTGGCCTTTTGAGCTGTCTGGCTTCTACTCTATTTCATCTTTTACTGCTTTGATAAGGACAGTGTTGGTTCCAACATGGCAGTTGATAAGGAACTCGTGATCAAGAAACTCCATGGGCATTAAAGATTCCTTGAAAGATTCAACAGGAAATGCCAACTAATGAACTCCAGCTAATATACTTCCTACCATGTTCCCCTAAGGCAAATAGATGCCTATTTGTCCTCTACATGGGGGTAGTTAGGACTGTAGCCCCCAGTTGTTGTTGTTAGGTGCCATCAAGTCAGGTCTGACTCATAGCGACCCTATGTACAAAGAAGGAAATACTCCCCAACACTGTGCCAACAATGGCTGGTTGTTTCTGGGTTGCTTAGAAAGTAGGCTGCCAGGTCTTTCTCTCATTTTTGTGGTGCTGGGGATCAAACCCAGGGCCTCAGAGAGCAGCACTCTCCCAACTGAGCTAAACCCCAGCCCTCAGCCTCCAATTATGCCTACACATCTAAGAACATTGGGGAGACTGTCTTTCTCTTCTTTCCATCTAGGTAGCACAGCCTGGGCAGAGGCAAAGAAATGATAGTCCAGCTCCTCTTCTTACAGGCTACCTGCTTTTGCTGTGATTACTCAGAGGAAGCATGTAGTTCCAGGAGATCCTCAGAGCAGAAGAACCCCCTTAACCTTACCCATGGAAGGAGACAGCCCCTCGCCATAAATGCAGCACCATCCAGAAGAGGGACCCTCTCTCAACCTCCAGGTCCTTTTCTCCTATAGACTTAGGGTGTAGGTGGTGGAGTCTAGAATTAACATTCTTATAGGCACACATTGTTGGGACTGGACCCAACCAACTCAAGGCTGCTTGGAGAGATTAGCTCAGGAAAGTGGGGTATTAAGTGCTTTTTGTTCTCCCCTTAGTCTCAGGTGCAATCCTGAGGCAAGAGGCAAACTTCCACTTGCCAATCGTGCTATAGCTGCCCATGAAGGCTTCCCTGAGGGATGGCTATGGAAGGCCCTGCCATAGTGCTGAGGTCTGTCTCACCACTGCCAGCACCACCTGTGGTCCTCATCCATAAATACCCAGTTTAAAAGTCCATTTACAGTTCTTGTCAGTGGCTGCTCTTGAGTTAATGTGCACCATACATTTACTTTAGCTCTGTTGGTAGAGTGGTGCTCTGCACACTCTCAAGCCCTGGGTTCGATCCTCAGCACTACCAAAATGGGAGAAGGACCCGCCAGCCCACTCCCAAAACAATCCTGAAGCAATCGGCCATCAAAAACCTATGAATAGCAGAGAAGCACTAACATAGTGCCAGTATGGCACGTTGCCAGGGAGTGTTTTGTTCTATTTGTACACAGGGTTGTAATGAGTCAAAACTGACCCAATGGCACGTAACAACAACAACAACAATACATTTGCTATGAGTTGGGTCAACTCAACAGCACCTAATAACAATATACATTTACTATTTACTGAGTGAAATTGGTCTATTAAGAAGCCTGAAATAAAAAAAAAAAAAAAAAAGATGATGGAGAGAATTCCTTCTCTGGACAGTTCCTTTTTGTAAAGTCTAGCTGCTTGTCTTATATGCCCTCCTCTTGCAGATAGGAACTGCTTGTTTTGAGGGCAACAATTTTCGTGTTTGTGTATAAGCAACTCAAACGATAATGATTCCTTGGATTAGTTTAAATGTGCCTATTCCTCCTCTGTGACTAATTAAGGCTGAATTCCATGCATACAGGAAGCTGTTTGGCATTTGCCAGTATCTGTGCAGACCTGCTGTGTTTGATTACCCACTATTAGTTCATAGCAGTTGGACAGACCAGCGACTTCCAGGATTGTCTCAATTATCAAGATACCATGTCACCTTTCTGGCCAAGTTTTAACATCTTCACATAATCCCCATAGAGAGTGTGTGTTTTAAACTTGGCCTCATTTGGAGGATTAGTAAAAACATTGGGCGTTTCCTCTTTAGGTGGCTAATGAAGGCCCCAGCAATGACAATAGTACAAATTACTTTAAAACAGTTCCTATTTTTGCTGGTACTGAAAATACTCTTTCATTTATATTTTCCTCCAGACTAATGTCCCTTTCAAAACTGATTAATTGAAAAAGAAAGATTCTGAATACCAATCTTATTAGATAGACTAACAATGGAATGTTTAGAAGGATGGGTTTAAAAATGCATCTATGAATTATAAATAATGTATAATATGGTTGTATAATATAGTGCATACTATTAAAATATGGCTTTTTTTTAATCTCCAGGGGTAATTTTTTTCCACTTATGGATTTGTATTAAATTCCCAAGTTCTGGCAGTGGGATCAATGGGCAGAGCTTTAATTGGGGCTCTCTGGTGATAATCTAGATTGGCAGCTGGTGTCAATCAACTTCTAAAGTGTCTGAGCCAATGACTAGGCTGCTCATGGAGATATAAGCCCTCTTGGGGTGATATTAAGGCTCCCAACCCCAGGAGAATCCCTAAGAATGGTGGAGCCATAATTTTCCAAGTTGCTGGCTTACCTAGCAACACACATGCCCCAGCTCTCTGACTAAATCAACTCAGATGTTATCATAGGCTATGCCAAGTCCACATGACTTTATAAGCAAAACAATGCTACAAGTTCTCTGTCATGTTCCATTAGAATTAATGATAATACCTGCTGAATGTTTGTGAAGTGCTTTACACTTTTGTGTTATACGATCAAATCCCATCATTAAAAAAACATAGTGCTATTCTTCTCTGGGAAAAATATACAAAGTTCATAAAATTTCTCCATCCTTTGTGTACATTATGCTCTTTTAAAAATATGTTCATATCAATTAAAAATTGAAACTGATTTTTGATTAACATTTTACAATGGCTCAGTCTTGCTAATTCAGATCTCACTAATTCAATTCCATTTGGATTGGGCTAAATTAATTTTTCTCCTCATCTTTGAGTTGTGATGAATAATGATTGGAAGTGTTCTGTTGGTTTATCCCAAATGATGGGCTTTTACTCAGCAAGAAAAGATAATGAACTACTGGTGACTGGGAGGAAGCTCAAAAACATAATGCTATCTATAAGAAATCAGTTGTAGAAGGTTATATGCTATAGGTTCCATTTAAATGAATTTCTAAAATATGCAAAATAAATCTACAGTGACAGAAAGAAGATCAATGGTTACCTGGGAGTGAGGGTGAGGCATTCCAGTGGTCAAGGACACAAGGGAATTTTTTGAGGTGATGGAAAGATCTATATCTTGGTTGGGGTGACACTTATACAGGTGTAGACATTTATCAAAACTCACTTAAAGTGTGAGCATGTTATTGTATGTAACATATCTTAATACATAAGATTTTTTAAAGTGACATCTTGTTACATATACAAGGTATGATCCAAAAATATGGTGAATTTTTAAATTTAAAAAATACTACAGTAAAAGACACATTGCCATTAATCTCCCTCAAAATACTCTCCCTAGCTTAGAACATACTGATGCCATCATTCTTGCCACTTTCTGAAGCAGTTCTGGGACAGCTCTTTTGTGAGTATCTTTAGTTAACGCTGTCATGGCTGCCTCCATCTCCTGAATTGATTGAAAACATTAACCTTTTATGGTCATTTTGAATTTAGGGAAGAGCCAGAAGTTACAGAGTGCCAGAACTGGTGAATAAGGAGGATGAGGATACACCATTATGTTTTTATTTCACAGAAATTGCCATACCAGAAGTGTTGTTCATGATCCATGATTTAAGGCCACTTTAAAACACACTTTCTCTCAACCATAGCTCACACCCACTAATGTCACCAAACAAGTTGAAACTTGTCACACACTAAGATTAGACGTGCTGCTTGCCACTTCCTGCATTAAAGACCCCTGCCTTTCAGTTGGATGGTGCTTAGCAGCAGCATTCACCATATTTTTTTTATCATACCTCATGTATTCGTTAATAACAAAATTCTTGTCCTATCACTTGTATCTCTCTGTACTTCCCTTCTTTCTGATGTTTGTTTTTAGCAGGACCATTTCTAACATCCAGATGGTATAGGGAATTCCAGATTGAGTTCCACAGATAAGTTATAGAACAAGAAAAAGAAGATTCAGCCCTCCCTCTAATATCTAATAGCTCCCTAGAGTCTATCTATCTATTGTTGTTGTTGTTAGGTGTCATCAAGTTGGGTCTGACTCATAGCGACCCTATGTGCAACAGACAGAACACTATTGGACACTGTGTGATCCCCAGCACTATTTCAGTGCTTCTCTCCTATTCATGGAGTTTTGATGGCTTATTGTTTCAGGAGTGGGCTATTGAGTCCTTCTCCCAAGCCTACAGCACCTGGTATTCCCAGGTACTCCTCCATCCAAGGACTAACCAGGCTCTACCCTGCTTTGGTTCCTAGATATGACAAGATCAGACACCAGGTTGGTACAGCTATAGGCGAGTCTACTTAAAATTGTTGTTGTTGTTGTTAGGTGCCGTCGAGTCTGTATCCGACTCATAGCGACCCTCATAGGGTTTTCAATGGCTGACTATTTCGGGATTGCCTTGGGAGTGGATTGCCAGGTCCTTCTCCCATTTTTGCGGTGCTGGGAATTGAACTTGGGACGTCAGAGACTGCAGCACAGAGCTCTAACAACTGAGCTAAATCCCAGCCCCTACTTACAATAGCTCCTAAATATTTCTTGCATCTTCATACCACTACCTTGGTCCACCTCCACTACCTTGATTTAGCTTCCAGGAGTCTCCTGACTGATATTCCCTCCATACCATCTCACAGGTGCCAAAAAGCAAATGGTATCCAGGGGGAAAGAGAAAGGCAGTGAAACAGGAGGGGAAGAAGCAAGTAAGGAGTGAAATTGAGTAGAGTATTGGGGAGAAGGATGTAGAAGGTCTCTTACACTTGCTTCTGGCTCAAGATGTGGTGGTTGTTGTTAGGAGCTGTTGAGTCTGGTCCAACTCATAGCGACCCTATGTATAACAGGACAAAACACTCCCCAAGACTGTGCAATGCCTGGCACTATGTCAGTGTTTATCTGCTATTCAATGGTGGATTGTCTTGGAATTGCTTCAGGAGTGGATTGCCACATCCTTCTCCCATTTTTGCAGTGCTAGGGATTGAACCCAGGGCCTCTGAGATAGCAGAGTAGCACTCCACCAACTGAGCTAAACACCAGCCCCCAAGAAGTAATGATCCTGAATAAACTGCAGTGTGTTCAACATAACTATTTTCTGTGCTTCATCTTCTTCAGTGTGTCAGTGAAGCCCTTGTTGAACATATTAACCCATTCCAATTATGTTCAAGAGAAATAGAGAAAGGATTTGTGCTCCCCAGGGGCTGGTAGGGAAGAGCCAGGTATGGTGGTAGCCACAGGAATCAAAGACAGAGAACACTTGGAAGAGCTGAACCAAAGACCAAAAGTGCAGCCCATCTTAGCGCCTAGCATCCACCCAGCCTTCACAAATTTCTCCCAGGTCTCTGCTTTTCTGCCTGCTTCTAAGATTTTGTCCCATATATATGCAGTAAGAGAATGATTTCCTTTGTCTCTCCCCTCACGTTCTCTAATTTCCCAAGGTGGTGATAGAGAGTAGTCACCTGGGAGGATCAAGCTGATGATTTTAGGCTGACTTAGTCCATTGGGAAAGATCTCTAAGAGCCTTTACTGTCTCCACAAGTGCCTTTTAGCCAGACTTGGGACAGGATAGCCTCCAGTGAGAAATTTCCCATGGATCACTCACTTGTCAGGAAAAGCACAGGCCCTGCTCAGAGAGTTCCATCTTGAACTTTCAAAGAAAGATGCTTGCTAAAGGTTCTGGAGCTGGAAGAGCCATAAAATAAAAAAAAATCAAACAAGTGAACAGAAACTGAGTTTGACTTTGGGCCTTAGGGGTAGGAAAGATGGAGATGAAAACTGACAGTGTGACAAGACCTCTGCAGAGCCAAAATGGGTGACTCACAAATCAGAGTGGCACTTCCCCTTCGTGGGCCATCCTTCATGCAAAACCTAAACACCTCCACCCAGCCCCTTAGTACAAATGCTTCCAGCCCCAATGACTGGAAATTAGCAAGCAGACTCCACCACCTCAAATGCAAGACACATCTTTAAAGACAGTGTCAAAGACCACCAGAGATTTAGTACAGCAGATAGTTCTCCATGGCTATGAAGGCAGGGCACATCTTATCACAGGGAGCCTTGGGCATAAGTTCTGCTCTATCTTCTATTCCTGGCTGTTATTAGCAGACCAAGTGAACTTGAACTTATGTCTGTCATTTAGTCTTTGGGCACCAGGGTTTCCTTAACTATAAGATAGAAATAGCTCAGTGTTTTGTGGAAGAGGGAGCCAGGTAAACAGTAATGATATTAAAAGTTGGTGACAGTGTGTGGCAGCCCAGATAGGAGGAGATATCTGAACCTGGTCTTCAGAAGTCGGTAAGAGTTCTTCAGTCAGGAAAGAGAGAATATTCCATGCAGGGTAGCACATTCTTAAACACCCAGAGGGAGGAGATGATGAGGCCACTGTATGGGAGAAGCTGTGGGTTCAGAAAAGGAGAGGCAAGAGGAAGAAGCCAGAGGTGTTGGAGATATAGAACCAATTAAACTTTCCAATGTTTTTCTTTTCTTCTTTAGTTCATAATGTTCTGTAAAATATGTAAGGTGCTGAATGTGTAAACAAGACTGATTTAATAGTTGCACAATGCATGTAGCAAATGATATGACTCTGTACCCCACCAACATTTACAAATTAAAAAAAAAAGAATTGGCAAGGGGGTACCCATCATGTCCACTACTAGAATGTGTTCCCCACATTCAGCAGAGGATAGCCTGCTGGCTCTTGGGTTAGATCACCAAGCATTTCATTTAATAAAATACCCAAAGCAGAAGAGGGTGAGAAAATTACGAGTCCAATTTCTGACATGTTGAAATGGAGGTATTGATGGTCCATCCAACTGATGTGTCTTGCAGACAGCCAGATAAATAGGTCTAATGCTCAAGACAGTGGGGGAGGCTAGCAACGCAGATTTGGTGTCATCAGCTGACATTAATCTAGGGAAGTTTAAAGTTCCTTTCTAAATCTAAAGTCATGGGATCTGTGATTCTAAATTTTATATAAGGAAAAATTCAAAATTAACCCTTTTTTCTCTCCCAAGCATGTTAGTCTAATGAGACACTTCGTATGTGCCACCACAGAATGTCCATGGGGTTCTTGAGCTTTGGTTTTCTTTCAGCTGTTCTTGGAGCATTTTAGACAACAGAGAAGGGGTTCAGCCTGAATAAACAATAATCTGACTTTGATCATGAGTCCCAAAAGAGGCTTTGAGAAAGATTCCTTCATTTTTCAATTTTATGTAGAACAAAGACCAGGCTCTTCAGTTGGGGCTCAAATCTCAGCAAACCTCACTTCTCTCTCTCTCCCTTCCCTCCCTCCCTTCCTCCCTCCCTCCCTCTTTTCTCTTCCTCCTTCCCTTCTCTCTCTTCCTCTCCTCCTCCTCTTTCTCTCTCTTTCCACCCCTCCCTCATCCTCCTCTTTCTGATCATTTGCCATGTTCTGAGCAACTCCATGGAGAGAATCATGTAGTGAGAAGCTGAGGCATCCAACCACCAGCCACAGGAGTGAGCTCAGCCCAGGCTCCCCAGCCAGTAGAGCCTCAGATGACTGAAGCCTTGGTCAACATCTTATCCACAGTCCCGTGAGATACCCAGAGTCAGAGCACCCAGCTAAGCCACTCCTGGATTCCTGATGCTCAGAAATAGTGAGATAAATGTTTATTGTTTTAAACTTCTAAGTTGTGGGGGAATTTGTTCAGGTCAAATCAGGAGGAGAAATTTGCTTTTCTGATAATATATGGTAAATGGGTTCAGAAGAATTTGGAGCTTTTCAAGGTGCTGAAAGACTGAAGGAATTTAATACCAATTCTTCTATCTGCTCACTGAGTGAACTTGGAAATGTCCTCTCTCCTGTTTGGGCCTCAGTTTCTTCACTTGCAAGTGTAAATGGGAGCATCCATGCCCTGTACCATTCCAAAATCCTTACATATGTGCAGTGCTTTACAGTTTACAAAATGTTTTAGGTATTATGATCAGGACTTAGAGATAACAAAGAAGAGTCCCCAAAATCTAAAAGTAGGGGAAATGAGATTGGGTTTAGGGAATTAAGCTTGAAAATCAGTGCATATGAGCGAGGACAAGAACATATGGAATTAACTTAAAGCAGTGTTTGAGGGGCCTTCTGAGCCAAAAATATAATTACTTTCTTATCAATGAATGATGGAAAAACCACAGATGCTCATTTTTTAATGTATGAAAAGCTCTTAGAAGAGTTCTTGAAACATAACAAGTAGTTAAGAGTTGTTACTTTTTATTATTATTTTATTTATAGCCAAGAGAAACAGAAAATGAGTAAGTGGGTTATTAAGAGATATTAACATTTAATATCCCTATATAAAGGAGCATATTGTGAGAGTTTATTATGAACTATAACTTGTTGTCTTAATAAGACATCTGGATGCTATACAGAGTGCTGGGTAATATGGCAAATTTCCAACCTTGTCCACACAACACAGAGCTGGCATTCCTGAGATGCTCAGGCAGGATGCTTTCTTATCAGTGCATCATCATGGCTATTATGAGTTGGGCATAATTTTAAATTACTGTTATTCTTGAATTAATTAAAGCATTTTGTAAAATTATATATAGATTTTATTCTTATAGTTATCTTTGGAGAATAATTGCTAGATTATTATCATTTGAATATTTTGTTCATTTCTGATTTTTATCTCCATATTCTTTATCTACTGGGAAATGGAAAGAGGCAGGGTGGGTGATTTCTTGAGACTTCTGTTCTACTTAATGAGCCAGAGTAAAAAGAATTTAAAATCATTGATGTAAGGGCACTCTTAGGCAAGACTTGACCATTGTGTGTAAATATATGAGCCTAGCCAAGAGCAAGAATGTGCCAGTCACAATACACCCTTAATAGGAGTCAATGGGAGTAGAAGAATCACAGGGACTTATACAATTAGTATCCATCCATTGCTCTCTAGAGGTAAGGGCCTTGATCAATTTCCTAATCAAAAGGGGATATTTATTTTTTTAAACTTTTTTATTAGTAATTTTTAATGTACAACTTAATGGGTCTCATTATGGCATTTCTATATATGCATTTCTTTGTACATTGCTCATGTTCACTTCCCCCTAACCCTCTTGTGACTCTCCTCCCGTACCCCTCCCAGAAGGGGATATTTAATGAGAAGATGCACACATTATGAATTGTGTCTAACACACTTAGAACGTCCCTATTCTCTTGGTAAATTTATCCTTAATGTTGAAGAGATGAGTCAGATCCAGCACTGTGCTATTAAATATTTGATTCTTCTGGTTAACTTCTTGCTATAGTCTGAATACTTGTGTCACCATAAAATGTATATGTTGAAACCAAATCCTCAATTTGATTGTATTAGGGGGTAGCACCTTTGTGAGATGGGATCAGCACCTTTATAAGGAGCTGAAGAGACCAGGGTTCTCCCCTTCCACCTTATGAGGGCAAAATGAAAAAGACAGCCATCCACGAATCACCAGATATTGAATCTCCTGGTGCCTTGATCTTGAACTTTTCAGTGTTCAGACCTGTGTGAAAAAAGTTTCGGTTCATAAACTCAGCAGTCTCTTGTATGTTATTATAGCAGCTAAATGGAAAACAAACACAATTAGGAAGTAGGACTAGCATTAGCAGTTATTTGGACATATTTTGAAGGTTCTGTGATAAAATGTGTGGTATTGGCATGTAAATAGCAAAGTTAAATAGAATAGAAACTCCAGGAAAAGACCCGATTTTACAAGAATTTAATGTATAATGAAATAAATCAGTAGGGAAAACATGACTTCAGATAACTGGATAGCTAGATGGAGAAAGATAAAATTTGATCCATTCTCCATATCATACACTAAGATTAATTCTAATTGGATAGATTTAAATGATTATTGTTGTTGTTGTTGTTAGGTACCGTCGAGTCAGTATCCAACTCATAGCAACCCTCATAGGGTTTTCAATGGCTGGGAGCTTCGGGATTGCCTTGGGAATGGATTGCTAGGCCCTTCTCCCATTTTTTGCGGTGCTGGGAATTGAACTCGGGGCCTCAGAGACTGCAGCGCAGCGCTCTACCAACTGAGCTAAGAAAAAGAAAAAAGAAAAGGATAAAAGGAAGGAAAGAGGGAGGGAAATGTGGGCATTTTTAGGTACCATTATTCTTCCTATCACTATATATATGATATTAATAGTATAGAGTATATAATGTATGTTTATTACATATGAATGCACATAAAATTATAGTTATATATTATTAAGGTATTATATAATTTAGGTTTAATTTTTATATATTCATATTTATGTGTATATATATTATGTGAGTATTTGTGTGATAGAGTGAAATATGTATGTCTTTTTCATAGTTTCCTTTTTACCACTCTTATTTCTCTATCCTTCACTCCATACTCATTGACTTGAGTTGTTGTTGTTGTTGTTAGGTGCCATCTAGTCGAGTCCGACTCATAGCGACCCTCATAGGGTTTTCAATGGCTGACTGTTTCGGGATTGCCTTGGGAGAGGTTGCCACGTCCTTCTCCCATTTTGCGGTGCTGGGAATCGAACTCGGGACCTCAGAGACTGGAGTGCAGTGCTCTACCAACTGAGCTAAATCCCAGCCCATTGACTTGAGTAGAATAAGCTATTTCCATCTTTTTTTTTTCTTACTTGTCCTGCTTTTATCAAAGTAATTACAGCAGTCAGATAGGCAAAGTTATGTGTTAACAGACAACCCCCACCTACAGTGACTTAAAGTTACAAAAGTTTGATTTTCCTCATATTACATAGAGTTGTGGGATGGCTGGGGGTTTCTCTGTGATGCCCCCACTCAGTGGAGGAAAAGTCCAACCCCATGATCCTCAGGTGCTGAGATAGGAGAAGTGAAATGTGGTGGGGTGAGCACTTGCTCCCTAAACTTCATTTCCAATCCCATTTCATTGACCAAAGCTCTTTGACCACTTGACCACATCTAAATTCAAGAGCAGGCTGGGTCATTATGGACAGTCCTAGTGAAATTGGCAAACATATTTCACAAAGTCCACATGCTTCAAAATAGAACTACAGGCTCCATCATGAAAAATAAAAGTTCCTTCTTATTCCCAAAGGGGTATTCCAAACTATCAATCACTTTAAATTATTTAGTAATTTCTTCCAGAATTTGCCTCCAAATTTCTAAATAACAGATATGGTTCTGCTTTCCTGATTTTTTCATTTTAGATACCATCTATTAAATTCCTGTTAAGGAAGGCTTGACTAACTTTTCTTCTTCACTGCCTCTCTACCAAAATTCTCAACCCCCATCTTCCAAGTATAATTCCATCACAATATTTGGTTAGATCAATATTTGGTGTTTTTAACATCCTGATCCTATGAGTAACATGTGCACCTGGCCTGTACTATGGTTTAATTTCCTTTCTTGTACATTTTTTCTTTGAGTTACTAAATGCCTCTTATTTTCATTTCTATGTACTTATTAATTCTTCCCAAAACTCTCTGACCAAACTAGATGACACCTCTCAAAATATTCAGATAAACTGAATCCTTCATTAGTTCTTTTCTATTCTTAGAAATACCCCTCCTTAGCCCTTAGTCCCCCTTCTCAGCTTGGATAGGTCACTTGCAGTCTGTTTAGTCCAGGACTCTTATCCCTTGAAAGCTGCTAGTGACCAATTAAGAAGAAAAAGAAAGACTGGCTGGCTGCCAAAGTCCCTCCTCCCTGTTCTGTAACTTTGGCACAGAGATGCAGTGTTATGAGAAGCCCAAGGAAGCTCCTGGAAAGGCTGTGCCCCATGGCTACTCCTTGGCCAAGGCTGCTAGTTCATTCTGGCTGGGCCACTGCTTTTTAGATCCTCCTGGCCCAGCTCAGTTTTGGATCCCTTACTTTGTCTTCTAGTCTCTGCTGCTTTCCAGATCTGGATCATCCTTTCATCTCCATCATCCTAGAACCAATAATAAAAGAAGAGAGGAAAGGGTCAGCCTTTGAGGGGGTGTTTAAACTGCTCACCTTGAGCCCCAGAAGCATGCCCTCACATCTTGATACTCCTGCGTCCCACTAGAAGGGAAATTATCAAACTACTCAAAAAGTGGAAAACTCAAGTCATAGAGGAAAACAGTGCTAAAGTTAATATCTTGTTATCCTCTTATCTGGGAACTGATTGAATCCCGACAGCTCTCAAGGTGCTCCTGCTGGCAGCTCTGGCTGAGGGTTGAAAGCAGAGAAGCAGAGCATGTAGGGAAATGTTTTTACTGCATGATTTTCTTCTCACACCTGGTGATGGAATGAAATATACAAGAGGAGTAGAATGGGGATATAAATATTGCAGTAACAAATGATGGTAATGCTTTCACACCTGGTATGGGGAAGAGATTTGGTTTGGTTATAAAAGGATGAGGCAAGGAGGACAATCAAAATAATTCAGAGATGCTGATGAAACCCCAAGTGTGGGTTCTCTGTGAAGAGTACTGTAAAGAAACCTGAGTGATTTCTGCCTGTGCAGTCTACCACCAAGGGAATTATCCTATCCTTCTTCTTTTCTTTTTTTCTGTTCATGTAACACAACTAGAGATTAGAATAGATGAGATGTTCCTGGAGCTCTCTCTGAAAATAAGGATTCCCACTCCAATGACAAGTTAAGGACTGATGCTAGGAATTATCCACTTGTAAATGGAAATTAATACTCTTAATTAGCAAGGTAGGAAAATCCATCTTATTGTACATAGTGGTATTTATAGATTGTGATATTCCCCCAGGGATTACCACAGTATTTAAAAGGAATAAATAAAGAACCACACTCAGGCCCACAAAGAATGCCAGAAATATTCATAGCAGGCATACAACTAAAATCAGCAATATTTTCACCAGGGTTGTAAAAGAATGGGTAAAGTCAACTTTTAAAATGATACACATTTGTGAGTTTTGATACTTGGTAGATGGGAAGTATTTTCAGATTGGCTTTTGAATATTAACATTGTCACCTAGACAGCTTTCTAGCAAACAGACTCAAGACATTGGATAAAAAGATTAGTCTCACAAAAAAAGGAGGAGATGAACACTGCATTTCAAATAAAAGCAAGAGTCTCCAAGGATGAAATATAAACATTCAATAAACCTGCAGCTCTCATGAAAATCTATATAACTGCCTTAGGATTCTTAGGTGTTTAAAATGTGGAACCTGCCTTCACATCCATTAACTCATTTGATTTTAAAAAGAGAATACATGGGAAGTGGAGCCCAGAAAGATTCCAGCTCACACTGCCTACCAGGGATTAGCAGATGATGAGTGTTTAATGTGCATTGTGCCTGAACCACAGGTAAAATGCAGCCAGCCTCCTCTAGGGAGCCAACATGCATGAATACAGGGATCCATTCTAGCAGCAGTAAGGTCATGATTTCAGTGTGGGTTCAAGAATGAACAAATGTGATCCAGTTAGGAAAACTACTCCCTTTCATCCCATGAATATGGATTTAGGGATAGCTGAATTTCATCCTAATGTCCCTCTTATTACACTCATATTTGAGAGATTGGGTGGGGCTCTAGGAGTTACAGTGCACGTTATAATCTACCTTGAATCAGGGCTCTCTGTGTATACTTGTCTTCCCCTCTGGACCACAGGAGCCCACAAAGCAGCAAGTGGGTCTTTAATATTTTCTCTCCATCCTGCGTCCTCCTCAGTGCCTAGCACAAAGGAATTACTTCCTAAACAATGTGTAAGGGTCAAAAAAAGCCACGGGAACACTCTGCAATACTAATGATTAGGTTATATTATTGGCATGCTGACGGGAAGACATAGTCACATCCACTTGGAGTGTTAGAGATGTCAGGCTGCTCCTTTTTAAACCATGTGACTCAGTTCTTGCCTTTTTGTGTAGTTTGGTCCCCTTTTGTGGGATGAAGGCAATTACAGGTGACACCCTACTTTCATACAGATTGAATATGTGTCTAAGAGTCAAGTAATAAACTCGTGTTAAAAGGAGTCATTCTCGCCTGGGCATGGTGGCAAATGACTGTAGTCCCAGTCACTCCAAAGGATTGCAAGTTTGAGGCCAGAGGCAGCCTGCATGATTTAGCAAGACCCTGTCTCACAATAAAAAATAAAAAATGGGCTAGGGGTGCAGCTCAGTGGTAGAGCACTTGCAAAGTGTTATGAGGTCCTGGGTTCAACCCTCAAGTACCACACAAAAATAAAAAAAAAAAGAAACGAAAAAGGAAAAGAAAGAAAGAAAGAAATCAAAAACCAAAAAACAAACAAAAACTTCAAAAGGAGTCATTCTCATGTTTCTATTGTCCAACACTTTAAATCCTATGCCAGGAATAATGGGTCCTGTGGCAGGGTTGGAGGTCCCATGGAAAGCCCATAAGGGACTGTGCATTCCCATAATGGAATGCTAAAGTCCCCACCAAACCCCTGGACCTACCCATCCCCTACACCAGCAATTCCCAACCTTTTTTGCACCAGGGACAGATTTCATGGAAGACAATTCTTCCACCGACTGGGGTTGGGGAGATTACAACTGGAGTTGTAATGACTCAAGCTCATTACATTTATTATGTAAATACAGGTGAAGCTTTGCTCTGGCCCACCCCTCACCTCCTAACAGGTGGCGGGGGGGGCATGGAGCAAGACAGAATGACAGGTGGCTGGAAAGTCAGAGATGAATACACAAACTCCAGAAGCATCCATGGACACAAACTGTGTCAACATTAAAGGAAAAGCCAAAGTACAGCAGTTCCTAATTTTTATAAAAAGGAGAAACAAAGGGATTAAAATAAACATTTGTAAGTTTTGACAAAAGATAGGAAGGAAATGGACTGAAACTTTAAGAATATTTACCTACATGTTATTTTTGTCTTTTCCTTTCTTTTTGTATTGTTTTTATGTAATATTTTTAAACATAAATGAATTATTTTTAACTTTATTTTATCTACATACAAGACATTAAAAATGTTACTGCTAAAGCTAAAACTCTCTTTGACCATCCTCCACAATTCTAATTCCTCTCCTCAGTATGGATTGTGCCTCAACATCAACAAAACAAAAATGCTTACAACTGAGTCAATAAGCAACTTCATGATAAATGGAGAAAAGTTTGAGGTGGTCCAAGATTTTGCTTTACTTGTTTCTAAAATCAACACCCATGGAAGCAGTAGTCAAGAAATCAAAAGACGCATTGCACTGAGAAAAGTCATTGCCAAAGACCGCTTTAAAGCATTGAAAATTAGTCACATTGAAGATGAAGGTAGACCAAACTCATGCCATGGTGTTTTCAGTTACATCATACAGTTGTGAAAGCTGGACATTGAACAAGGGAGACAGAAGCAGAATTGATGTTTTTGAATTATGGTGTTGGAGATAAATACTGACTATACCATGGACTGCCAAAAGAACCAACAGATCTGTCCTACAGGAAGTGCAACCAGAGTGCTCCTTGGAAGCAAGGATGGCCAGACTGTGGCTTATGTATTTTGGACATGTTGTCAGAGAGACTAATCCCTGGAGAAGGACATCATGTTAGGGAGAGTGGCAAGGCAACGAAAAAAAGAAGGCCTTCAACTAGATGGATTGACACAGTGCCTGCAACAATGGTTTTAAGCATAAATAAGATCATGTGCCTGACACAGTGTCACAGAGTGTTTCATTCTATTGTACATTGGGTTGCTATGAGTTCCACTTGACTTGACAGCACCTAACAACACCTCCTCCCCCACCTACCCAGAGGTAACCGAAAGTCACGTTGATATCCATCTCCCTAGAGTTTTTGATATATTTACATGTATGTTACATTTGCTTGTAGAAAAACACTATGTTTTGTTTGCACATAAACAGCATCATACTTGTTCTGCAACTTTCTATCCGGTTACTTTTTGGAACAGACTATTCATGTCAATCATACAGAGACCTATCTCAACAAAAAGAAAAAGGCATTCTATTCCCTCAAGTAGGGAGAGTGCGGCTTATTTAGTGCAGTGGCTGTGCCCTGGAGTCATGTGGGGAACTAGCTTGAAAACAAAAGCAATGCTCAGGCCCCATCCCCAGTCTGAGGCAAGCTGTTTCATTTCCCCTCTTCCACTCAAGGAAATTTCAATTATTATAGAACCACAGTGCACAACCTTGCACACATGTGGGAAATACTCTAATCACACACACACACACACACACATAAAGTCATTTATATCACAATTCTAATTTATACTCTCACCAGAATTATGTGAAAAATATTCTTTTCCCCATATTTTTTCTCCAGGTTAGGGTTTAGCTCAGCTGGTAGAGCACTGCTCTGCACTCTCTAATGGACCAGGGTTCAATCCTCAGCACTGCAAAAATGGGAAAAGGACGTGGTAATCCACGCCCAAAGCAATCCCAAAACAACCAGCCATCGAAAACCCTATGAGGGTCTCTGTGAGTGGGACCTGACTCCACAGCACCTAACAATAGCAACAACATATTTTTCCCATCTTGGATATCATCTATTTTTAATTTTTTTTAATGTTTTGTTGCTTTGATAGATTAAAATCCATAGTAGGTAGCTTATTTTCATTTTATTGATACTTTGTAAGATCTATATCTTTTCATATTTGGCAAAAGATTGAGCACAAACTATCCAGATTTGTATCACTTTCTGCCACTTATGAGCTATGTGATTTCAGGCCAGTTGTTTAATCTACCTTAGTATCAGTTTCCCCTATTTGTAAAATGGGAGACCAGTAAAACTTAATTCATAGGCTTCTGAGCACAAAATCAATTTTTAAATATTGGCCTGTCATGAGAAAGTTACCCAGGCAGGCCTCAAATTTCTCATGGTTAGAGACCTCACATGCCTTGTTGCCTTAGTGTGTTTCTGCTACTGTAACAAAATACCACAAACTAATAGTTTATAAACAACAGAAACTTATTTCTCACAGTTCTGGAGGCTATGAAATCCAAAATCAAGGTGACAGAAGATTTGGTGTCTGGTGAGGACATTCTAGTTCATAAATGGCCATCTTCTTGCTGGTATCCTCACATGGTAGGAAGGGCAAGGCAGCATTCTGTGCCCTTTCATGAAGATACAAATCCCATTCAGGAAGTTCCACTTGTACGACCTAGTCAACTCCCAAAGTCTCACCTCCCAAATACCATTGTGTTGGGCATTAGGATTTTACATATAAATTTTGGAGGGACACAAACATTCAGTCTATGACAGGAGTAAAATGAGAATGACAACTTGATACTTGTTTGAAGGTGACAGAGGTAAAATATGTCCCATTGGGGTCCTTAACCTCAGAGATAATGTTCTATTTTAGGAAGCAAAGTACTTTGGTCACTATTACAAAGGAAATCTACAATGCTTTCTTTAGAAGACTAGAATGTTAGACATGGAAGGACCTTGGAGGGCTCCCATCAGATGGTATATTTTATAGAGTAAGACACTGAGTTCCAAAGCATGAAAACAATTTCAATAACCCCTACAATTACCCAGTGACATAATCAGATTAAACCTAATGCCCTTGATCTTTAAGAGGATTTATAATATTCTTTTCTATTGCTCATTTGAGCCTGGTAATAGTGGGTTTTTTGTTTTGTTTTGTTTTGCCTTGTTTTTGGAGGCACATCCCAATATTAGTATGTATATGAGAAATAAGTTGAAAAAATTTTAAAGTTACAGAATTAAGGCAAAAAGTAAGAATAATTAGGGCTCGATATTTTAGGCATGATAAGAAAACAAAAATATTTTCAAGTTATAATTGTTGTTGTGTTGTTAGGTGCCTTCAAGTCATGTCTGACTCATAGCAACCCTCATAGGGTTTTCAGTGGCTTACTGTTTCGGGATTGCCTTGGGAGTGGATTGCCACATCCTTCTCCCATTTTTGTTGTGCTAGGAATTGAACTCAGGACCTCAGAGACTACAGAGCAGCATTCTACCAACTGAGCTAGCTCCCAGACCCCAAGTTATAATAGTACTGGCTTTTTTAGCTTTAGGACAATTTCCTAAGAAATACATTACCCAGAAAATGTTTTCATACCACGGAATAATTCTTTCAAGTAAAAGGTCCAAGAAATCTATCCAATTCAACACTCAAATATTTGAATGGAAATATATGTACAAATATATGAAGCATTATTATATAATAACTAGCAAACATTTGGAATCTCAATGTGATTTTTTAAAAACCTGATTCTGATCCAAAGATAAGGGGATGTGAAAACCTTTCAATTCTTAAAAAATATTTTCTCCAATGTTTGTAAAAGCAATTGATTTTATAAAAAGTTTTCCATTAACAAAGAATTATATATCTATCTCTGATTTTGAAAAAAAGGAAAATCTAAAAAAATTTAAAAACTAACAAGAAATGTGAGGTATATCATTGTGTTCAGTATGATTAGGTTGGTAAAATATTGGTGAATTTTGATTCATAATACTTTTTAGTGATACTGAAATCAGGGTAAAATATGTGTCAAGTATTTTCTCTCCTAAAGTAAATCTTTCAATTAGTACATGGAAAAGGAATCAAGGAGTTTAAGCAGGCTTAGGGTAAAATGTTAAGGAGAAGCAGACCTGTCTTGATGCTAATATAAGCTAGGTCTCCAGGGTGTCATCTGGAAGCACACCATCCTGAACCCTGATTTCCATATATAAGGGATGGGGAAGTGGTGCTGATTTAAACCCTCTGGATTTCATTTCTGGAACTTAAAGAGTACATAACTTGTGTTAGTGATGACTTATAGTGCTAATTTTGCTACTTCTCATTTGTAGGATAAATCAAGAGGATAGGATAGGTAACTTAAATGAGAAATGCAGTGACCTATAATGCAGGTTTTCATATGAAAATAATCCTTAGGAGAGATGAAGAAATAGCATTCTACTTTCATGATCTCATCTCCTTCTATATTAGTTACCTAGTGCCATGTAACAAATCACCCCAGAACTTAGTTGTTTAAAACAATAATAACCATTTATTACTTCACAAGGTCTATGGCCCAGGAACTCAGAAGCAGCCTAGTCGGGTGGCTCTGAGGTGTCATCGTGGAGCACACAATGAGGTCATTGTCAATTTAGTTTGGCTAGATTATCTTGTCTCTTGATGAGAGCCTGGCTGGGGGTGGGGGCTGGGGTGGGATCAAGAGTGGAGTAGGGGATTAAAACATCCTATCACATGGATAATCACTTACAAAGTTTGAAGGATTCCCCAAACCTTACCAGAGGACCTAGTATCCCTAGTAAGGGATTTAAAATATTGGAAAACGGAAACATGGGAAGCAAGATCTTCTCCCAACATAGCTCATGCATATGGATGGCAAATCAGTGCTGGTTTTTGGTAAGAGGCCTCAGTTCCTGGTCACATGGACTTCTCCATAGGGCTTCCTGACTGTCTCCCAACATGGCAGAGTGAGCAATCCAAGAGAAAGCAAGGTAAAAGTCAAGGTATCTTTAATGGGCCTCAGGGTTTCAACAGAAAAATGAATGAGTTGGATTAGGTAAGGGATGACAACTGTGTCATGAGAAATGCGTGAAGGTATCTTCAGAAGAACTCTGAAACTAAATCTCAGATCCAAGGAATAATAGGTTAATGACGTTGTTGAGGTCTAGGAGAAAGTGGCATTTGTGACATTTCTGCTCCATCCTTGAGGCCAGGTCATTAATTAGGTCCTTTAGCATATGAAGCATAAGATTCTATAGCCCATCTAAGCCTTCTCATTCACAAGAGAAATGTTCTGAAACCAGTCTCTGGGTTATCCAGTGTTCTATACCCAGCTCAGTTATAATCAGTGTGCCTTTACAATTCTCAGGTGTTTACTCAGTTGAATTCAGTCAGTTGTTTTCAAAACAACCAGGAGTATGACCAAATTCACTCTTTGTCTCAAACTAGTTTTGTGTGTCTCTATGATTCTTTATGTAATGATATACATTATTTTAAACTCTCCTTATTTTAATGATATAAACAATGAAATCCCAAGTAAGAGAAAGGAGCGAACACATTTATTCCCATTCTGCCATCTGTTTAAAGCCGTTGATGTAATTCTAGTTTGAAATTGCATTAGCGCTTGCCTCCTGGACTTCTTCCTTATTTCCTTTTGTATTTCAGGCCTTCTGTACTTAAAAGAAAGCATTGCCTTGAGGATGTTTGTCAATTATTGCAAAGCTACAGTGTGGCTCTGGCCATTTTCAACTGATCTCCGATTTGGATTTCCTTTGTGATGAGCTAGCATGACTGTAACTGGAGTGTTATTTGCTTAAATGTATTTTGTATTTAAGGTTTGATTAGTGATGTTTTCAGCAATATCATCAACAATCAGCAGATTTGTTTACACTGTGGAAGATGGCAGAGATTAAGGGTTGTGGTCGTGCATACTCAATCATTGCATATTGGCTTTTGTGACTTTTACCCTTAGATTATGCCTCAGAATTCAATTTTAATTTTGTTTTCAAATATGCAGCTGCTTTACACTGGTTTGGATGACACTGTGGTAGAGAGTTTTGTTAAATTGTGTGAAATTTTGTTGGGAGGATATCACTTACGAGGCTCCACTTGAAAATAAATTTTAGCTGAGTGAACAGAGTGTGGCTTCTTTGCCTGGATATAAACTGAGGACACAGAGCAAACCCTCTTTTTCTTCACTCCCAAATATCTACACAATGGGGACCTAGTGGTGGGTGAGGTGGCCAAGATGTGTAAAGCACAAGAGAACTATGGTAGGAAAACTGGGAACTTGGGCAGCCTCCTTCACTCTTCTGAGACTCAGTTTCCTCATCTGGCATTATACTTTATTGTTGTTATTGTTAGGTGCCGTAGTGACCCTATGAACAACAGACAGAACACTATTGTCATACTTCTCTGCTATTCGTGGAGTTTTCAATGGCTGATTGCTTTTTGGGATTGGGTTGCCAGGTCCTTCTCCCAGGCCTACAGCACCTGGAGTTCCTAGGTGGTCTCCCATCCAAGTTCTAACCAGGCTGACCCTGCTTAACTTCCGAGATCTGATGGGATTGGATGCCACAGTGGTATGGCTGCAGGCAGCATTATACTAGCTGGCTATACAGTCTTTCTGCTCTAAACAAATTCTATTGACCTCTTTTGAAATATGCATCATTACCTTTTCCTCAAATCACTATAGTTGGGGGGATTGCTTTTGGTGGGGAAATTGAATTTTAGGTCAGAAAATGTCATCAGAGTAAAAGTCTGGACTCAGAGGATCCTCTGAGGATCCTCCCCAAAGCTCTTCTCAGATTCTTAAAGTCACTTGCAGAGCCTCAGGGTGTGGTCAGTGGAGAAGAGCACATTTACAAGAATGAGGAGGCAGCCGGGCTTCAGCAAGCTGAGCTGGGATAGACATGGCCACTCAGAACCCGGCTTATCATTGTGGCTCAGAACCACCTGGGTCCTTAATATCTGGGTCCTATGAATCTGCTAAATCAAAATTTGGGGCAGAGGGCACCAGGTACTTGTATTTTACGAAGCTCCATTCCTGATTCTAAACTAAGAGAAGCCAGGAGTCTTGGTGGAGGAGGAGAACCTGGCCAGACAAGCAGATGGTTGAGATGTCACTGGAAGTCAATAGGCAGAGAGCTGATTAGGAAATCCAGAGCTGCGGGGAGTGAGCCAAGATCTAAGAACCAAGTGCACTGAGGTAACACAGAGGAGGAAGGATGAACACAGCCAGAGAAAATCAGGGGAGCCTTCACGGAGAAGATGACATCTACATTCTATGTTGCAGAAGGAATTGAAATTTTCTTTTTGAAAAGAAGGATAATGGAAAAGAGGAAGGCATTGAAGGTCACCACAAAGAGTGTGTGGTAAAGCAGAAGTGAAAGGCACATGCTCCAAGCATCTACTTTTCTCTGCCAATACCTCAAGAGAGGCAAGAGGTAGACAGACATGGCTTCTTGTCCCCTGAGAGTTTGGCTGAAACCTGAAGAAGGGGACTATGGTGAGCTGGGCCTATTTAAACTACAACTTATGACAAGTCATGACTCCCAGGTATGATTTTTAAATTGATCCTATAGGCCATTGTTCACAAACTTAAGGTTATAGCACACTGGTGTGTTACAATCAATAGTGAGAGACTGCCAGTAATGTATTAGTGATAGTGATTCAAGAAGCAGCAGACAAGAGCCCAGATCTGCCACTTACCAACCATAAGCCACTTAATATCCCTGGACAAATTATTTCGGAGCTCAGTGCCTTGTTTTCTTCACTATTTAGTAGAAGTAATAATGTCACCTCTAAGCTCTTGTAATAACACCTGGCTAGCATTATCACTCCTGCTATTGTTGTTGTTCATATTTTTGTAAGGATTTGAAAAGCCATGCACACATTCATTCTCACTTGTTTTATTAAATGGCAGAGAACAAAATAGGGGGCGAGCCATTGTCTAGTAAGTTGCCCATGGCCCTAGTAATGCCAAAGGTAGTGAGTGGGGTCTGCAAATATCCCCTAAGGTGATCCACTGCCACAGGCATCTTGAGTAGGGTTGCCAGATAAAACACAGGACACTCAGTTGTATTTGGATTTCAGATAAACAATGAGTAATGTATTAGTATAAATTTGTCTTAACTATTATATGGGATATATTTATACTAACAGTGTGTGTGTGTGTGTGTGTGTGTGTGTGTGTGTGTGTGTGTGTGGTGGTAGGAGTCCATGCGGCTCTTGGCCATAGCTCAGTTGCTGGAGTCCCTTCCAGAGAGGTTAGCTTTCCATGGCCTTTTGGAAGGGGCATTCCCACTGAAAGGGACAGGAGTTTCATTCCTCAGAAATCTTTAGGGAAGTTGGTGTTGGACCCTGACAAGAGATGTGGGAGGGGGGTAGGAGAGAAAGAGAGTGCTCAGAGTGACATATGGTCAGTGAAATGTTTAGGGGCCAGGAGTTCAGGAGTTTAAGAAATTAGATTGAATGAGTTACTACCCAGTTCCTGAATTAGTCATTTTGCTTCCTTTCTTAATGGATTTCATTATAGACATTCAAGTTTCCCTAAGCATTGCCATTTTTTCCTATTATGATTAATTTGTTTTTGTGTTTGTGTTATAATTTTTCTATGTTCAATGAAAGGTTGTAAGATAGATAGGAACAGCAAGACTCAATGATTATTTAACAAGTAATAAACTGAGCACAGTCAAACATGCTTGTCATTGGAAGTCTTATTCTGTACACTGAAGCGAACATGGGAGAGTGAGTTTATTTAATTAGAAGATGTTTTTACTGGAAGCCTTCCAGAAGGACAGTGGGTATGTTCTGTGGCAGTTCAGGGCTCCTTGGATTTCAGGTTTCAGAGAAACAAATAAAGTAGAAAGGACAGGTCAAATAAAACCCTGTGAACTGTTCCTTTCTCTACAAGTGTCGGTGGACTGCTTCCTCTGCTTTTATCTTTTTGGGATAAAGACCTTTATCCTCAGAACATGGTAGATGTAAATTACCTAAAAAGTACCTGGTTCTTTTTGTTGTTTTCCCAGATTGAGAAGATGCACATCTTGCCATTTTTTTCATTAATTACTCTGTGTAATTTGCAGAGACGTAAGCTTGGTGCCGGGGCTGTGATTTAGCTCAATTGGTAGAAAGCACTGCTCTACAGTCTCTGAGGTCCTGAGTTCGATTCCCACTCCCAAGGCAATCCTGAAACAATCAGCCATTGAAAACACTCTGAGGGTCGCTGTGAGTCAGACACGACTCCATGGCACCTAACAACAAGAACAACAAGCTTGGTGCCACATCACAAAATGCTCTCATGTGGTCATGGAAACACAGCAGGCTGGGTGAGACAGACCTGGGTTTTAGCCTCAGTCCAATGTAATTCTTTGTGAGATCTTCAGTAAGTTGCTCCTCTTCTCTGGGCTCCAATTTCCTATTTTGTAGAACAGGAAAGGGAGCTTTATGTTTCCTCTTAGTTGCCCCATTCTGAAATTCTGGGACATGGTAACAAGAAGATTATCCAAAGAAACATCATCAGGCAAACCAGAATTTTGAGGACAAGTCTTTAGAATAATACAAACTGGGAAGATCCTTATAGGAAGGACAAGTATAAATGGTAGAAGAGAACTTTAGTCTTTTTTTGAACAAATTTTGAGAGTCTTAAATGAGTTAATGAAAGTGAAGTACTTAGCATAGACGCTGTTTCTAACAATAGTGGGTAGGTTATTTAGACCAACTAGCCTGCTGGAAGGAACCAAAAATATTGATTTTTTTTTCAATCTGCTTAAAAACATCAAAGAGTAGCAAGAAAGTAAGGAATTGCCAGATTCAAAATAAAGGAAAGAATAATCTAGTAAAGTAAGCAAGCACAGAAACTCCTATTAATTAGAACATATCTGGTGAACCTTCAAAATCAGAAGCTTTGTTCTAGCTAGATAGAGAGGTGAGGAAGGCAGAAATGAAATCATAATCCACAGCCTTACCATCCTCAATGTTCCCAATCTCATGTGATCTCAGACGCTAAGCACAGTCAGGCTTGGTTAGTACTTGGATGGGAGAAACAAAATCAAAGTCTAGACAATCAGTGAGGCCTCACCAGGGAGAACTTCTCCACAAGAAGCAGAAACCCCAAGGTCTAGAAGTGACACAGCCCCCACAGCACCATGTCCTGATTCCAATCTCCTAGGTCTGCTTCCAGTCTCTTGCTATTCAAAGTGTGACCCATAGATCCTCACTGTCAGCATCACCAGATAGCTTATCAGAAACATAAATTTTTGAGCCCCACCTAGGCTGCTTGTATCAGAATCTGCACTTTAACCAGGTCTCTCAGTGTAAGCAAACCCAAATCCTTTTGGGAAGAATGCACTTTTGTTGTAGGTCTTATTCTGGGAAATAATTTTTTAATACAATTTCCAGTAAATATCTAATATTACAGAGCACAAAAGGAAATGTGGTTTCACAAGAATCAACAGAAACAACAGGCAACAGAAACAGAAGCACAGAGACTTGGACAGCTACGTACGAATGAGATCATGAAAAAGAATATTTGAAGATGTCCTCTGTGAATAGAAGCCTATAAATCTTCATAGTATATTTGAAAAAGAACAAGACAGAAATTCTACATGGGAAGTATTTAGCAGAATCTTAGAACTCACCCATTTGTGGATGATTGCTGTGAAGCAGTGAGCTCCCAGTCATTGAAGGTGTGTGACTAAGGGTAGAGAAATGGTTACCAGGATAGTTGAAAAGGGGAGTCTAGTACAGTACTGGGCATAGCAAAGTATTGGGGAGTGTTTTGTTCTGCTGTACATAGGATCACTATGAGTAGTACCTGACTCCACAGCATCTAACAACAACAGTACAGACTAAAAGCTAGCCTAATCATCTTGTTCCCTTCTAGTAAAAACACTGTTAAGATATTCTCCTAAGAACAAGACATCGTCTAATTGACTAGAACACTCCAAATCATTTTGTGAGCCTGGGAGTCATGCCCATGACTGCTGGGTCACCCACTTTCCTGAAATAGCTAATAACTACAATGGCTATGTAAGAGAAGAGGCATAGGGATCAACAATGGATACTCTGTGACACAGAGGGAGCCCATTGGGTTGGGAGCACCTCAGGAGCCCTGGATCCAGGAGAAGTTTAATGAATTGTGGTCCAAACTGATGACTTGCCCAATTTGCAGGCGTCTTTGGAAACCCGCCCCATTTTCAAATATTCTCAGAACTTCAAATTCTCAAAAGTGAAAAGGAGAAATATTAGGGTCCTTTGTTTGATGTCCTACCCTTCTCAGTTCTGATTTATACCCTTACTTTATTCTACTATCTATGGCAGCATTTTCTGTTCTCCTTCCTCTTCAGAACCCCTGTGCCCTAATTGCTTTGCATGTCATGGGCTTATTCAAGTTCACTTTTCCTTAGGTTCATCCTCCCCAACTTCTGTGCTCATCACCTCCTGCTTGGGATACTCTTCTTTGAAAATCACAGTTCCTACTAGAAGGACTTTAAACCACTTTCCATTACATCACTTAATCCTCACATGAATCATGAATAAGCACTTTTGTCACTCCTGTTTTATAGTAATACTCATTCACTATAGAAAAATTAGAAAATACTTGTAAATAAACAACAACAAAAGAAAATTAAAGTCTCTTTTAATTTTACTACCTATTGGTTTATTTTCTCCAGACTTCTTTTCTATCATTTGTTTTGGCAAAAATATGAGAATTTGTGTGTTGCTTTTATTCATTAACAATAGGTTATGAGCCTTTTTTCCAAATTGGTATATACTAACAACATAATATTTAATGTTTATACAATTATGCTCTTGTGTGGATGTATTGACAACTTCTTTAACAAACCTTCTATTATTAAGCATTTGAATTAATTCCAATATTCATATTAAAATAGTATCTTGTAGCTACATCTTTGTGCACATCCTTAATTGTTTCTCCAGGATAAATTCCTAGACATGGAAATGAATTCATGCTTCTGACTTTGACAAATTTTCCCTCTAGTAAGTTTGTACTAATTTAGGCTCCCAACATCAATGTGAGAACATGAACACTTCCCTGCAACCTAACCAATATATTGTTGTTTTTATCATCCTGGTTTATTTCATAAGCAGCATTTTATGGCCATTTTAATTTGCTTTTCTGCTGGGCACGGTGATGCACGCCTGTAATCCCAGCAACTCCAGAGGTAGAGGCAGAAGGATCACAAGTTCAAGACCAGAGGCAGTCTGTGTAACTTAGCAAGACCCTGTCTCAAAAAGTTAAAAAATAGGTTGGGCATGCAGCTCAGTGGTCCAGCACTTGCAAAGCATGCAAGTGGGAAGCCCTGGGTTCAACCCCCAGTACCGCAAAAAATAAGTAAATAAATAAATAAATAAATAAAGTAAAATAAAATAAAAATTTGCTCTTCTATGATTATAAATAAAGTGGAAAGTTTTTCTTATTTTCCTTTACCTTTTAATTTTTTCTTTTGTGAATTAAATTTTTAATATTCCTTACATAGTAATACACTGACACATGGAAATAAATATTAGCTAATACCATCATCATCACCATCATCATCATCATTATCATCATGGTTGTCATCATCGTCATATATAGCAGCCCTTAGACATTGCAAGTAGCAGCCTCAAATTTATCATTTTCTTTTAATCCAATTTTATTTTCTTCCCATACAAAGGTTCACATTTTTGGTATGAACGAACATTCATAAACCTTGATCTCTATGGTTTATGCCTTTGACTGAACACTTAGAAAGATCTTTCTAACTCTAAGATTATATAAATGTTACTTAAATATTCACCTTGGACTGTCTTTATGCTTTCATATCTTACATTTAAATCATTAATACATCTGGAACTTATTTTCATATAAGAGTAGGATAGAAACCAGTGGCTTTTCACAAAAGGACAAATAGTTTCCCACTCAACATTTTAAGTATTTTTAAAATGGAATGCAGCAGGAGCATTTTGAATTGAGACCTGTGAATGGCTACATCTCTGAGTAGAAAGGAATTAATTACTGTGTCAGAAATCAGCATGGAGCCAGAGCTGTTAAATATACTAATGACTTGGATAGAAGAAGAGCTGGCAAGCAGGCTGGTAGATTCTCCCTGTCCAGTGATGACTTTAGTGGGTTACTTAGAGACCAAGATGACAGTGAGGAAAGCCAGACAGACTTTGGTGTCAACAAAGAGAGTAGCTGTAGTATCATTAGGCAGAATTGGCTCTGGTTATAATCTGCCTGAAGGCGCATCTGACTCAGTCCTCATTGTGCAGATCTCAGAGGGAGGAGAAGGCATAAGAATGGCCAGTGCCCTCAAAAGGAGCAACCCTTCATGGCCAGACCTGGAGAGACCTCTCCCGGAGTCTTCTCTAGGTGATACCTCAGCTGCTTCTGCTGGGGGTTTCCCTCCAACATGGCTGTCCTCTTTGGTCTTGCTCCATAGACTTCTAGCTTTTGTCTGCTCTCCTACATCACCTACTCTATTCTTTTCTTCAAAGTGCATATTACATATTAAAACCATTCTTCTCTAGACATTTCCATGCTGTATGGATGACCCATCATTGCACACCCTTTCCAGCTTTAAATTATTTGTCATAATGTCTTTGGCAGACTGGATCCATATTGCCTCTGTGCCTAGCCCCTCCACCTTTCAGATCTGCCTGCCTAGCATTCATGAGATGATCAGGTCAAGATTGTCCTGCTTTCAAAGATTCAGATTTTTGCTCTTCAGTGACATGAGGTTCCACACCAGCAGGATTTCAACTCTCCTTGGTCAGGGAAACTACTGAAGCATTTCTGCCAAGGAACACAGCTGTGGACATCCTTGGTGAGGGCTACAATCAATGGCCTCAGGAAGGAGAAAAGAGCAACTCCATCTCAGCAGAGAAACACACTAGCAGAAAATGGGTCTCTACCCTGCTGTTCATGCAGACATGCCTATGTCCTCATTTCCCACCCCACCCCCATTGTCAAAGTTCCTGCAGAAACACCTCAAAAATTTCTGTCAACAGCCAGCCACCCATCAAGGCTACTTAATGATCAAATCAGCCTTTCTAGGCCTTTTCCTAAAGGATTTTAATCTCTGTCCTTGTTCTCCCCTGGATTTTTTCCACCACTCTTTGGCTTAATAAATGCCTTTCCAGAAGGCTTCAGCACGGCTGGAAGTGTACTTGAACAGCAATTCTAAGTCCTTATTAGCTCTATAGTGATCAGGTGAAGGAATAATTGATCTCAATCAGGAACACCTGGTTTCATAATTGCACAAATGATTATAATTCAATAATAAAAGTCAATTTAACTAACTTAATTCAGATTGCTTTAACCTCTCACAGACAGCTAAGAAGTGAAACAGCAAACAGGAAAAGGAAAAGAAAAGAGAAAAGAAAAAAGAAAACAAAGCTTTGTCTAAACTACTTGGGCAAATGTAATTGATTCATTTTTCTTTCCCTACCATAGGAAGATGGGCTTTTGTCATATTCTTCCTGTGTAGAATGTCCTTTCCTCATCTTTGTACTTCAAACTCTATCTGTTTTTCCAGATCAAGCTCAAATATCACCTCCCTCACCTTCTCTAGAGAAGTTTTGGAGTGCTGGGAGTTGGAGAGGCAACCGATTGCCCCCATTGGGCTTGAGTGATTTGGCATGAAGGGTAACAAAGGAATATCCATTGAGCAGCTATTACAAGTCAGATAAACATGACTTTGGGCCTTTTGTTCAGTTCTCACAGAGAAATGGGAAACTGAGTCTCGCTGAACATACAGATTGCTCAGAGTTGTGCATCTGGAGAATAGCAGAGACAGGATTTGAACTCAGGTCTTCCTGGGTCCAGAGCCTACATGCTTCACTCCCCACCATTACAATCAGGGCATCCTGAGCCTTCCTGGGCTCTCACACTTCAGCGCAACTTCAGCTGCCATGTTTCAGACCCTGCCACTTGAGTCTGAACCAAATTCTGAGGAATGTGGCTAAATGAGTGCCAGTTTCCGAAGGCTTTGTCAGTTGGTTTCCACCTCATGGGATGAGCTCTCCTCTTTCTCTCTCGTCAGCCAACCGTTGGTTCATGGGGATCAAAGTTGGGCATGGAATGCTCATTTGTGAATCAGTGACTAAACTTCAAGGAGTGTGACCTCAGGATCAAGGGGAAGGTGTCAGGCTGAGGGAATGCCCAAAGACCAGTTCCTGCCTCTGTCCACTGTCTGGGTGGGACAGTGAAAGGAAGAATGTGAGAGGTCTCAGTCATCCACTTCTCTGAGCTGACTACCACCCCTACAACCATTATGAATGATAATAATGCCACCTGCCACTTCTTTTGTATGTTTGTTTATTTTCTCTATATTTAAAAGAAAAATGAATTGATTCTAGAGAGTGCTTAACACTTGACTTTGTTAAAGTTATACCTTTCCAGGAAACTTTATTTCAACTATCATTTCTTTTTTCTATAAAAACAGATGATTCAGAACTCCCTCTACCAGATTGTTCTGAATCTGGTCAGCATCATAGAGAAAAGCATCTACAAAACATTTTAGTTAAGATAGTTTTCTTCTTAAAGTGTGCTCTGTAAAATGAAAAATAAGAATCCATGAAACCAGTATTTAACAACTAGGCAACTATCAGAAATATGTCCCAGTATACAAATTCTCTGTGCTGCATTAAGAGATAATGATTGATTATCTCCTATTATCTTCTTGTCTGCAGCCACACCACCCTGGCATCCGATCTGTCTGATTGTGGAAGCTGGAAACATTGCTTGGTTTAAAGTCAAGAAAGCTGTGCATCAGGGCTGTATCCTTTCACCATATCTCTTCAATTTCTCTGCTGAGCAAATAATCTGAGAAGCTGGACTTTATGAAGAAAAACGTAGCATCAGGATAGGAAGAAGACTCATTAACAACCTGCGTTATGCAGATGACAAAACTCTGCTTGCTGAAAGTGAAGAGGATTTGAAATATTTACTGACGAAGATCAAAGAACATAGCCTTCGGTGTGAATTGTGACTCAACATCAAGAAAACGAAAATTTTTACAACTGGGTCAGTATGCAACTTCATGATAAATGGAGGAAAGATTGAGGTTGTCCAAGATTTTGCTTTACTTGGTTCTACAATGAACAATCATGGAAGCAGCAATCAAGAAATCAAAAGACCCATTGCATTGGGAAAAGCTATGGCAAAAGATCTCTTTAAAGTATTGAAAAGTAAAGATGTCCTATTGAAGATGAAAGTGTGCCTGATTCATGCCATGGTATATTCATCCATATCATATGGTTGTGAAAGCTAGACATTGAACAAGGGAGATAGAAGAATTGATGCTGTTGAATTATGATGCTGGGGATGATTATTGAATATACCACAGACTGCCAATAGAACCAACAGATCTGTCCTAGAAGTAAAACCAGAGTGCTCCTTGGAAGTAGGAATGGCTAGACTGTGTCTTACATATTTTAGACATGTAGTCAGGAGGGACCAATCCCTGGAGAAGGACATGATGTTTGGGGGAGTAGAAGATCAATGAAAAAAGGAAAACCCTCAACTAAATAGATTGACATGGTGTCTGTAACAATGGGCTTAAATATAAATGAGACCATGTGCTTGGGGAGATTGTTTCATTTTGCTGTACACAGGGTCACTATGAGTTAGACCAGACTTGATGGCACTTAACAACAGCAACAAACAGGGTCAGCCTTGTTAGTCCTTGGATGGGAGACTGCCTTGGAATATCAGGTGGTATAGGTTTATGGGAAGGACCTGGCAGCTTACTCCAGAAATAGTCATTGAAAACCCTATGAATAGCAGAGAAGCACTGACAGTAGTGCCAGGCATGACCCAGTGTGGGGACCACCTGCCATTTCTTATGCTAAAGAGATATATACATTCACCTATTTTTCCAGCCATAGTCCTGTGGCATCCGATCCCATCAGGTCTCAGAAGCTAAGCAGGGTCAGGCCTGGTTAGTACCTGGATGGGAGACCGCCTGGGAACACCAGAAGCTGTAGGCTTGGGAGAAGGACCTGGCAACCCCCTCCCAAAAATCAATCTGCTATTGAAAACCCTATGCACAGCAGAGAAGCACTGACAATAGTGTTTCCCCTGTTGGACAGAGGGTCGCTATGAGTCGGATACCGACTTGACGGCACCTAACAACAACAACAACAAATTTTTCCTTACAACCCTACAAAATAGATGCTAGGGGCAGCCCCTTGTACAGATGGTCAAACTGAGGTTAAGAGTATTTAAGTAACTTGCCTAGGGTCACAGAATTCACTAGGAGTAAGCAGAGTTAATATTTAAACCCAGGTGCCTGGCTTTGCAGTCTGAGCTCTTTACCACTCCTCTACACTGCAGAACATCTCTAGTTTATCAATGACCCTTCTCTCAAGGGAACATAGTCTAGTCAGTGATATGGGAATGCTCATGAATAATAAGAATTCAATATGAAAGCTGTCTATGGAGGCACACACAGACTATGAGGGTGGAAGTAGAGGGAAATCTGTACTTCTACTAGGCCTGGTGTTGGGAGCTGATTCATCTGGGAAGGCTTCCTGTAGGAGGTGATATTTGAGGTCCTTGAAGGATGAGTAAGACTGTTTCAGTCATAGTGGTAACATTTTAGGAAAGAGGACCAGCATACACTGCCATGGGCCTAGCCTGAGAGAAAGTCTGGGTTGTTCAGAAACTCCCAGAAGGCTAGTGCACTGGTGTAGGGGAGGTAGAGCTGAGGCTGGAGAAACAGGCACTATGTTCTCTTAGAGAGCATTCTGTAAATACAAGAAGGGCTGGAGAATAATAAGTAAGGGGTTAAAATGATTGACTTATTTCCGGTTGGTGGGGAGGCTGGACAGAGCAGTGGGGAGAGGACCAGTTCGAGGTAGGAGTGGGAAAGGCCAGAGGAGCAGAGCTGCCCCCGGTGGGGAGATGCCGTGCTGCTGACAAGGACAACAGACAGCCTTATTCTCCCCTCCATGGCTTTTAAGGGCCACTGCTCAAACCTTGTACAGCCACCTTGATGCACTTTGACATGGGCTTACTGGCTAGTTTCTGAACAAAATATCTTTTTCTAGGAACTGCATGAAAAATGTTTCTTTTGAAAAGTTGCCACTAGAAGCTATGAAATCTCCCCACCCCAGCCCTTGACTATCTTCTTTATTAAGAAGTAATTTATATTAATGGTAGACAAATCAGAAAAATGCAGATAAGCAAGAGTTCTTTAAAATCCCCTGGAACTTCCATCACCCAGAGGCAAGCATAGCCAGTATTCTGGTGTTTGTTTATTCTGAAGTCCAGTGGTCACGTGGGTGCATATTGGCACTTTTCCAAAAGGAGGATCATTGCCCTTCTGCTTTGTAACCTGCCTCCTTAACACAGCAATAGATGATGAGCCTCTTCCTGGGTCGGGGGGAGCCACACTTGGAAAAAATAATTTAAGAAAATTTTTAAATTCCTGCAAGCCTTGAAAATTGCAGCATGCGGTACCTAGGAAATGATGCTCACCCAGTGTTCTAGAGTGCTCCCTGATTTGACCTCCTCCTGGAGCAGCTGAGCTTTGAAGAGCCCCTCCTGGTAGATGGACGGTCTATCACCAGCAGGGAAATCCCACCTTGTGACCACCCAGGATCCCATCACACCCAAAGGAGCTGTGGCCTGATTTCTGAACTGCTTCCTCTCTCCCTCCAACATATTCTTGTGCCGTTCCCTCCTCCTGAACCATTTTCTGCCTCTCCCCACCCCACCAACCTCTTTATGCCCTTTGCCCATCTGAAGACTTCTCCTTCCTTATCTTTCAGAACTCAGCTCAGACTTAGGGCCTTGCTCACTCTGCAAAGAAGGTCAAGTGCTGCTAGTCTAAAAATAAATCCCAAATTGGCTCCAACTTATGAGTTCCTTGAAGAAGGGATTGTGTCTTCTATTATCACCCAGAGCTGAGCACATAATAGGTGCTTAATAAATACTTGGGGAAAGAATAATTGAACAGCTTGGTATATACCTTAGTCCAACTGGGATTATTTCAATGTTTGTTCAGGTTTCTGGGGAAATTTTTTGGTAACCGAAAATCTACCCATCCTTTTTCCTGCTCATCTCCAGGGACACTTCACCTCTGCTCCATAACAGGTGCACTTCCATCCTTTCCCCCAGCTTGCTCTCAGATTCTCCCACTGTGTGCTTCCTGTGAAACTCCAGGGGTGGGGGTGGGGTGCTTTCTGAGGTCTTCTGGTCATCTGGGCCAGGGTAGAACAGCAAAACTTGGTCATTATTGTCCCTGAGCCTTAATTGTGTTATGGGTGAATGGGTGATGGAGAACCTGTCTCAAAACACAAAGTAAAAAATGGGCTGGGAGTATAGCTCAGTGGTTAAATGCTTGCAAAAAGCATATGTGAGGCCCTGGGTTCAACTCCCCAGCACTGAAAAGAAAAAAAAAAAACCCAACCATATAAAACAAATCTATACTTCAAAGAATACTGAACATTGAATGACTATTATCAAAACTACAAAATTAAGTCAAACGTGCCCAATTTTAAAATTAAGGAAAAGATCCTCCTTCACAAAAAAAAAAAAAAAAAAAAAAAAAAAAAAAAAAAAAAAAAAAAAAAAAAAAAAAAAAAAAAAAAAAAAAAAAAAAAAAAAAAAAAACCAGAAAGGAAGGAAAAAAGGCAATGGATGGATTGTTATTATGCAAATTGAACATTGAGTAAAATTAATTTTAGGCAAAGCAGCTTTAGGTAAAATGATGGAGCAGCTATTCACCCATAATCTCAGGCTGGGGGCCACGACAACCCCTCTGTTGAGCTTTTTGGCCCAGACATAATGAGGGACCCAGAAACAAGGCTGATGGGCTGTTCCCAGCTCGTGTCCACATTGCCGAGGACAGGAGGTCCAGCTGCTCCTGGCAACACCCCGAGTTGGGAAAGAGAGTGCTCCTGAGGCAGGGCAGCCTCCCGCATGACGGCAGAGAGAAACAAAGGTAGCCAGGCACCCACTACGGCCCCTGGACACTGCCCAGCCTCCTTTTTCCCTGGGACTCAGGGCAGAGACCCAGCACAGCAGGCCGGGGGAGAATCCCTCTGCTCCTAGGAACCCTTGGCCTAGGGGTTGTCCAAACCTTGAGCTACAAAGACCCTTAGGAATTATCTAGTCCAGCCTCCTCACTTCCCAGAACGAGTTGCTGGGCCCAGAGGACAGAAGGAATTTGTTTATTGTCACTGGGAATGTCAGTGACGCAGGCTCCCCCGTCTGGGTTCAGTGTATAATGCTGAACCCTGACAAGGGACTCTTGGTTTCTAATGGGTTCATCAGGAAAATCAAAATAATTACATCACTCAGTATTTCCCAATCACTGGAAAAGTCTAACTTTGTTAAATCCATGAAACATAAACAGTTGCTGATCAAAGTACTTGTCCAAGTGATACTCAATTAAATCAATATTAAGGGAAATAAAATGTATACATGCTGTTGACCACCTACGCAGGATTTATATCACATTCCCTTACAAAAGCATTAAATCAATGGCTGTTCTCACCAGCTGGGAATTGAACAGCAGGGAAGTAGAAGGAGCTGTTAGGAGGATTTGCCAGGCAGTGGAACAGGATGGGATCAGGAGCCTGGAGAACTGCCTTCTCCCTCCACTCTGCCACGCAAGAGCCCAGTGATCTGGGGCAAGTCCGCCAGACTCTCTGAGCCTCAGTATCTTCATCCCTGCAGTGGAGATGGTGCACCCTGCACAGCTGCACCCTAGAGTTGTTTCAAGGGTAACATTAGGTGGCCCTTTGACAAGAGTGTGATGAAAATCACTGTGTTTTCCAGATGCCCTCAGTGTGGACCATCCAGGGGCCAACCACATAAAGGAGACAGGCTGAGCAGAGCAGGGCAGAGAAGTCCAAGGACTGGAGTAGGGACTGCAGACCAGGTCTTGTGGGGACAGTTGCAGTCACTGGAACTGCTGAGCATGGAAACAGTGGGAGCTTTTGAAGGAGAAAGGCTGGTGGAGCCAGATGGCCTGGGGGCTCTGGGTTTTCCTCCCCACATGGCTTTGGGCAATTCATGTGAGTTCTCTGACTGTGTGAATGGGCACCACGACACCCACTTGCAGGGTTATGATGAATATTAATAGTAATGAAACTGCCACAGAACAGTGCTCATTATACTTGAGACAGGATTCTGGGAGCTAGCCTGCATTCACTCACTCAAGCTTGTGGGTCAGAGGCTACCAGTATCCCCATGTTACTGTGAATATATGTAGGCAGACAGGTGAAATAACTTGCTCAAGGTCACACAGCTACTAAGAAATAGAGCAGGATCTGTATTTGGGCACCTGAACCCAGAATCTATATGCTTAATCTTTCTGCAGGGCATATTAGTTTGCTGCTGTTGCCAATTACCATACCTGAGTGGATTAAAACACATAGATTTGTTATCTCACAATTCTGGGGGCCAGATTAAGTCCCAAAGTCAAGTTACCTGCAAGGTTGGTCCCTTCTGGAGACTTGAGGGGAAAATCTGTCCTCTTGCTTTTTGTAGTTTTCAGGCCACCTGCAATCCTCAGCTCTGTGCCCACCCCTCTCTCCACCTCATTCTGAGCTTGCCCCAGGGACACACTTCCTTCTGACTTAGGATGAGTCTCCAGCCTCTCTCTAAAGGCCTCCTGTGATTACAGAGGGACCCTGACACTGCAGGATAACCACCCCTTTTCAAGCTCTGTAAACATCTGCAGAGTCTCCTTTGCAATGGAAGGTTTCATTCACACAAGTTCAGGGACTGAGTTGGGGGCATCTTGGAGAAGGTCATCTACCTCACAGGGTCTTGAAGAAATCTCCTTCAGTGAGTAACACTACGTAAAGCATTTCCCCCAGCCTGGAACACAGTAGGTGTTGATGCTGACGCTAAGCTACTCAGCATGTAGGTAGCTGTCAAGACAGATGGGCAGGTTTCTCAAATATCCGGAACTGGTCTCCATGGACACGCAAGGATCTCTGCTACGCTCTGGGTCAGATAATCCTTTGACTCATTCTGCACTGTCCCAGAAGCTGATGCTGTATAAAAGATTCCCATGCAATAGTTTATGTGGGAGGTGATCCCAGGAAACGGAAAATTAAAAAGCAAGACAGGTGAGGAAAGGAACCCCGCAGAGGACATTACCAAGTTAGTTATTATCACTGTAGGCAAGTGTGCTTAATCCGGCTGGGGGGTTGTGGGTTACAGTGTAGAACCCACACGTGGCCATTTCCTGCCTGAGGGGTAACAGAGATGGAGCATGGACACCCTAATTACCTCAGGCTTTGTCCAGGGCTGTTCCAGAGACAGGGACATTCACCTGCGCATTCATCTACATACACCCAAATGGAGCAGGTTCTGGTGCCAGAGAAACCCACACACAAATAGCCACAAGTGCTAGCAGCTGGCACTCAGTCAGTGTACCTGGAATGGCAGAGATGAAGGGCTGGAGCTGGGTGTCAGGTTGGCAGCATCTTCTACCTCACCTCAAGCCTGTGGTCTTCATTTCCTGTGGACATTGGAATGGCCACCTGCAGCAACCCAGCAAGCCAAGATGGTGCAGAAAGGTTAGGGATCAAGGAGTCTGCATCTGCCCGAAGTTAAGGTCAGATGGTGGCCTGGAACTCACGGCTGGCTGCTGTGGGCTGCAAAGAGAAGTGGTGTGAATGCTGTCCTCCATGGTTTCTGGCCCTAAGGACTGAGGCAGGGCAGCCAGACCTTGACATAGCCACCACCTGAGTCCCTGGTGCTCTCTCATATTGTCCCTTGCCTGGGAGGCTTTTGTCCAACTCTCATTTAGATTACCACATGGTGTTAGTGTCAAGCTTTTGAGTAGTTGTGGCCATTTATTTACTTATTTATTTAGTGGTTCTCGGGACTAAACCCAGGGCCTCATGCATGCTAGGCAAGAGCGCCACCACTGAGCTTCGCCCTCAGCCCATTTATAAATTTTTTTATCTTGAGACAGGGTTTCACTAAATTCTACAGGCTGCCTCTGGCCTCACACTTGAGATCCTCCTGCCTCTGCCACCCAAGCCACTGAAATTACAGGCGTGCGCCAAGGCACCCAGCTAGTTTTTGTCCTCTTATATTAGAGAATTACATTCCCTTCTTCACTGTTGTTTGGAAAGATTCCTGGCTGTCCTTGGTGTGGTTTGTGTCACATCTCCCAATGAAAAGAATATGTCTCTGCAACTTGCCATGTGCACATCCTCACCTTTCTTCCCTTTCTCAGCTAGGTGCTGTCTGGTTTCCACTGCCTCTCCATGGATGCGGTTCTCCTGGAGGTCACCAATGGATTCCAAATTCCCAAACCTAATGGCCTGTCTTAGTCAAGCTCCAGTCAGTTTCTAAAGCTGTCAAATGCTCACCAGCACCTCGCTGATACCTCACCACCCTTCTTCCTTAGGCTCCGCCTTTCCCAGGCTTCCACGCTGGTTACCCATTGCCTGCTTGTTTCTCTGTCTCCTCCACCAAGTCCTCTTCCTTTGGCTATTTCATTAACATTGTTGGTTCCCTTGGGACTTTATCATAGGCTCCCCTCTCTTCTCCCATGCCACGCGCCTCTTGAGTGATCTCAGCTAAATCTACAGATTCACCCTCAATGCCTAGGTTTCTGGCTGCCCTAACAGCCACTCTCCTGAACCCTATCCATATGGTCCTGCCCTCCCCATGGGCCAATTCCACATAAATGATACACTCAACAGACCAGAATCCAACCTCATCTTTACCTCAAACCCAGCTCCTCCTTCAGCATGGCCTGTCTAGGTAAATGACACCTCCTTCCCCCAACACATCTCAAGATAGATCAGAGGTTCATCGTTAGGTCCTCCGTCTCCCTCACCTGCCACAGCAGGTCCCACGCAGCGTGCTGTCTCTGTAATTTTCTCTGGACCAGCTCCCACATTCTGTTCTGCTGCCCAGCTCTCTTTTCTGCAGCTCAGGCCCTCAGTGGGCCTCTGCTGGCCTAGGGGAGCTGTGTTTCATAGCTGGACATAGCCAGAACAACCTAAACACAATGCTGTCATCTTACAGGGCCAATGACAGGCTCAGTACCCAGGCGTCCTGAACCATGGTAGAAAGGATGCCAATTCCAGGATATCCTGCATCATATTCTCCTTCCACTTCTTGTTGATGTGTATTAGTTTCCAGTTGCTTCTATAACAAGTTACTTCCATATGGCTCGAAAGAGTACACATTTATTATCTTATAGTTCTGGAGGTCAGAAGTTCAAAACAGTTCTTCCAGGACTAAGATCAAGCTGCCAGCCCAACTGGTCCCTCTGGGAGCTCTAGGGGAGAATCTCCTTCACTGCCTTTTTCAGCTGGCCTTGGTTCATGGCCCCTCCTGCTCTGTACCACTCCTACTTCTGCTTCCCCTATCGCCTCTCCCTCAACCCATCTCTCCCAGACCCTCTACCTCCCTCTTGCAAGGATTCTTTGGATTACATTGGCTCCACCCAGATCATCCAAGCTAACTTCCCTATCTCAAAGTCTTTAATGTAATCACACCTGCAAGTTTCTTTTGCTATGAAAAGTACCATTCACAGGTTTTAAGAATTAGATGTGGACATTTTGCGGGATCATTATACATCTACCATACTAAGAAAGATGTCTAACTTCTCTGAGATTCTGATCCCTTATTGGTAGGATGGGAGTGATATCCCTGCCCCATGGGGATACAGTGAAGAACAAGGAAAGAATGTGTTCAGAGCACCTGAACATAGTAGATGCTCAACAAGCATCTCCTGGCAGAAGCAAAGTGAGCTCTGGCCCACTAGCCACTTGGAAAGGACCAAAACATCTGGAAGACGTTCCTGCATGGCCTCTCCCACCTCCTCAGGGCTGCTGGAGGTGGGTTTTTCCACATGTCCCAGCTTCTTCTTCCTGGTCCTCATTAGTATCAGCTAGGGCTAAAGCAAGATCGACCATCCTCCTTCTGACTTCCAAGTTTCTGGCATCTCCTCTAGAACTTGAACTGTTGAGTTGTCACAGGCAAGAGATGCCATGCTGTCCTGACTGCACCAGCACCCTCTGTCCCTCAGCCCTGGGCTCAAGGCAACTTGCCAGCTGACTCAGAGCAGAAATAGCAAAAGAATATACACAGACTGTAAAAAATGTGTATCAGGTTGTTGTTGTTGTTAGGTGCTGTCAAGTCATTGAGTCCAACTTATAATGGCCATATGTACAACAGAACAAAACACTTCCCACCACTGCACCATGTCCAGCACTATTGTCAGTGTTTCTCTGTTATTCATAAGGTTTTCAACGGCAGATTGTTTCAGGAGTAGATTGCCAGGTCCTCCTCCCTAGCCTGCAGCACAGAGTACATTTATCCATTTGGTAGGAATAAATTCTTTTTACAAGTGAAAATACTTTAATTTTTAAAATGTTGTTGTTGTTGTTGTTGTTGTTAGGTGCCATTGGGTAGGTGTCCAACTCATAGCAATCCTATATACAACAGGTGAAACACTATTGTCAGTGCTTCTCTGCTATTCATAAGGTTTCCAATGGTTTATTTTTTCTTGGGAGTGGGTTGCCAGGTCCTTATCCCAAGCTTACAGCACCTGGTGTTCCCAGACAGTCTCCCATCCAAGTATTAAACAGACCCCACCCTGCTTAGCTTCCAAGATCTGACGGGATTGGATGCCATAGTGAGATGGCTGCAGGGTTTTTAATTATGTTGTTGTTGTTAGGTGCCATTGAGTCAGTATCAGACTCATAGCAACCCTCAAAGGGTTTTCAATGGCTGTTTTGGGATTGCCTTGGGAGTGGATTGCCAGGTCCTTCTCCCATTTTTGCGGTGCTGGGAATTGAACTCAGAACCTCAGAGACTGCAGCGCAGCGCTCTACCAACTGAGCTAAATCCCAGCCCCTTTTAAATTATGTTGTTGTTAGGTGCCGTCGAGTCGGTATCCGACTCATAGTGACCCTCTGTACAACAGGGGAAACACTATTGCCAGTGCTTCTCTGCTGTTCATAGGGTTTTCAATGGCATATTGATTTTTGGGAGGGAGTTGCCAGGTCCTTCTCCCAAGCCTACAGCTTCTGGAGTTCCCAGGCGGTCTCCCATCCAGGTACTAACCAGGCCCGACCCTGCTTAGCTTCCGAGATCTGACGGAATCGGATGACACAGGGATACAGTTGCAGGTTTTAAATTATAGCAGACTATTAAAAATTACCAGGTGAGGGTTTAGCTCAGTTGGTAGAGTGCTGCTCTGTTTTGAGGCCCTGGGTTCAATCCCCAGCACCACAAAAATGGGAGAAGGACCTAGCAGCTCAATCCCAAAACAAACTCAAAACAATCAGCCATTGAAAACACTAGGAATAGCAGAGAAGCACTGACATAGTGCTGGGCATGGTACAGTGTTGGGGAGTGTTTCATTCTGGTGTACATAGGGTTGCTATGAGTTGGACTAAACTCGATGGCACCTAACAACAACAATAACAACAACAATTAAAAATTACCAATAAATTTGAAAACCTAGATGAGCAGGGCACGGTGGCACACGCCTGTAATC
>VMDO01002105.1:74093-90208 GCA_007922755.1 Pedetes capensis
TATATATATATATATATATATATATATATATATATATAAAACCAAGAAGAAATAGGAAACTTCAATAGACTAATTAGCTCAGAATAAAAAAAAAAATTTAATGTGCCAGTGTTCTACTATTTCAATGTGTTACTGGTATATCAAATAAGGTTTTATCTACTTACACTTAACCTGGCACTATACTAATTTACAAACTGACAGATAAAATTGTATATATTTATCATATAAAACATGTTGTTTTGAAATATGTACACCTTGTGAAACACCTTTTTAAAGGCTGAACCTATAGAGTCATTGCTGTTGTTTTATAATATGGTAATCCCTCCCAACGGGCTGGGATTTAGCTCAGTTGGTAGAGCACTGCGCTGCAGTCTCTGAGGTCCCGAGTTCAATTCCCAGCACCGCAAAGATGGGAGAAGGACCTGGCAATCCACTCCCAAGGCAATCCCAAAACAGTCAGCCATTGAAAACCCTATGAGGGTTGCTATGAGTCAGATACCGACTCAAGGGCACCTAACAACAACAATCCCTCCCAGCCCAGTGGAAGAGAGCATCACATCTGTGAGGTAGTGGAAACAGCAGAATTCAAATCCCAGTTCTGTCTTTTATAGGCCAGGGTGGGCACAATCCATCCCACTGTCTGCATTGAGTGAAGGTCAGCCCCCCACCCCCGTGCCAGGGCCAGGCCAGAGTGGCCAAACGATAACCTCATTTCCCATCCTAGGAAGTGCTTTGGAAATGAACCAGGAGGAAGAGGGCAGCTCTGGGGTCACAGGTTCGGGGTGTGTTCCCTGATGAAGTTATCCAGCTATCCAGAGAGACCTAGCAAGGGACAGTCCCCTTTTCTTCCTGCCATGATGATATTTGAACAACAGGCCTGCCAGTCCGGCAACTTTTTTTTTTTTTCCCCACAGCCCAAGGGCAGCAGAGAGGTAGAAAGAGCACAGGCCCTCAGTGAAATCCTTGAAGCTTGCTTTCCAGCCACTTTTCCAATGTTTTCTACCCGACGCATCTAAATTGATACGGTAGCTGTATGACTTTAGGAAAGCTGTCTAATCTCTCTGAGCTTTATAATAATCTACCCCTGCACACTCTCAAAGAGGATCAAGTGAGAAACACATATGAAAGCATATTTCAAACAAACTACATAGTGCCAAAGAATTTAGGCTATGTGGGCTGGGATTTAGCTCAGTTGGTAGAGCGCTGCTCTGCAATCTCTGAGGTCCTGAGTTCAATTCCCAGCACCACAAAAACGGGAGAAGGATGTGGCAACCCACTCCTGAGGCAATCCTGAAACAATCAGCCATTGAAAACCCTATAAGGGTCACTGTGAGTCAGACACGACTCAATGGCACCTAACAACAACAACAATAATATATTATATGGTATATAACAATGTTGTTAGGTGCCATGGAGTCAAATATGACTTATAGCAACTCTATGTGCAACAGAACCAGCTGGGATTTATCTCAGTGGGTAGAGTGCTGCGCTGCAGTCTCTGAGGTCCCGAGTTCAATTCCCAGCACCACAAAAATGGGAGAAGGGCCTAGCAACCCACTCCCAAGGCAATCCCGAAACAGTCAGTCATTGAAAACCCTATGAGGGTTGCTATGAGTCGGGTACCGACTCAACGGCACCTAAGAACAGAAGATGTACAACAGAATGAAACACTACCTGACACTGAGCCAATTGTTACAACCACTATGTTTCTTCTCATTTTTAGTTGTGCCACATTAGCAAATGGAGGTCCTAGGGCCTTTACTCCATTCCCATCATTAAGGTTGACTCTACTTGGAGGAGGTAACTCTTCCCTAGTCATTTCTTGACTGTCTTTCAGCTTGGGGGGCTCATTTCCTGGCACTATAATTGACAGTGTTTTTCTGCTATTCATAGGGTTTTCAATGGCTAATTGTTTTGGGAGTGGGCTACCAGGTCCTTCTCCTTAGTCTGTTTTAGTCCTAGAAGCTCAACTGAAAGCTGTCCACCATGGGTGACCCTGCTGGTATCTGAAATACTGGTGGCATAGCTTTCAGTATCACAGCAACACACAAGCTCCCACAGCACAACAAGATGACAGACATGGAGGGGGTAATAATAATAACATAATAATAATAATTGTTGCCAAATAGGATCTGTTTAACAAAACTCTTTATATCGTAGATTTATTTAAATCGCTGCTCCACTTTGACCAAGTTAATTCAAATCCATTATTCTGATGCACAGGTGCTCCCCCCATGCATGTGCTCCCCCAGCCCTCTTCCTGCCCAACATCAAACGCAACCCCAACAAGAAAACAGGGGTAGCCCAAAGTTTGTGTCATGAGAAAAGCACAGAAGGAAGAGGAAGCAGGGAAGTCTTCTGAGTCTCCCCTGGAAAACAGAAATCCTAGAATCCCCAGCAGGCTAAGTTGGCCACATCTGCTGGCTGCCCTATGGCTCCTGGGCACCCAATGCCTCCTCTGCCTCTGTATCCCCCAGTGGATACAATTCTTTGGGAGAAAATTAGGGTGCTGAGGGTTTCCAAATGGTGCTTGGGCCCTCCATTCCTTCCCAGCCCCTCCTTCTGCGGAACTAGTGAACCTTTGCCCTCATTCTCGTCTCTGTGTCTGTGAACAAGTGCGATGGGGCAGACCACAGCTCCTCAGCTCACAGGTAAGAGTCCTGCAACACGATGAGGTAGAAGACACTCACAGGCTTGGAGAGGAATGAGCATGGAGATGCCAGCGGGAACATGCGCTGCCCAGGGTGGCTTTGGCAGGGTGGCTTGGGTCTGGTCCTGAAAGATGGAGAGAGTGGGATATGGGGAGCTGCAGGAAGGAAGATCTTGCAGGGAAAGAGGCCAGTGTGGGGGTGGGGAGGGGCCACTCCAGTGAATCCTAGCCTGGATCAATAAATGCTGAGCCTTGGGCCTGAATAAATCTGGGATCATTTTTTCTCCAGCCCACAGCAAAAACAAGGCTGAAAGGAAAGTTTTTTATAAAGCTCATTCATCCAAACTGAAGTTTTGTCTTTTATTGTTTGGGGTATAAAACCACTTTCCTTTCATAAAATGACTGATATCATCAATGGCAGCTTGGAGATTGGTGGATGCCATTCATAACTATTTCTCCTCCCTCACTTTCTGGACACGTGAGGGGAATTAATCTTCCCTGCTCCATTTAAAGCGGGCTGGGATTTGGCTCAGTGGGTAGAGCGCTGCGCTGCAGTCTCTGAGGTCCCGAGTTCAATTCCCAGCACCGCAAAAATGGGAGAAGGACCTGGCATTCCACTCCCAAGGCGATCCCAAAATAGTCAGCCATTGAAAACCCTATGAGGGTCGCTATGAGTTGGATACCGACTCGACGGCACCTAACAACAACAACAAAGCTCCATTTAAGTTCGATCTACCCAAAGGATTTATTTGCACCAGTGAAACCTAAGTAAAAAGAACATGTCACTTCCAGGCAGCAGTTCTGAGAGGAAGTGGGAGTCAGTGGAGTATCTGCCTTGATCCCATTTTCTTGCATGAAAATTCATGGTCACATGTGTCAGGATGAAGCCTCTGCAAGTCTGGACCCCAGTGACCACAACCCTGCCAACCTCACTCTGTATGTAATATCAGTGAAAATAAACATGGACCGTGTGAAGCTAAGGGATTTAGAAGTTGTTTGTTCTTGAGCCTTAGTCTGACTAGGTAATACAATAGCTTTTTACCCCATTTACCAAAATGAAGCATAGACAATCTTGTGTTGGTATTATTTGCTTGCTATGGTTTTCACTTTTGTGGGGCCCTGGAAAACAGACAAAAGACAACTGAAAAAATGAACTAAAAAACTGCACAGTGGAAGAGCAATATGGAGATCAGATACAGAGGCGGAAGTACAGAGTAACAGCAGTGGCTTATTCTAGGTAGGGTGGCCCAGTGTGTCCCCATCCCACAATATTGCAATATTTAAATTGGAACCCAAATGATGGGAATGCCATCAGGCAGAAAGGTCTGTGACAGCTCAAGAGGCTGAGGGCCCATGGACAGAAGCATGAGGCTGAGGAGGGAGAGGCAGGAAGGAAGCTAGAATGTGGCAGGAGCCTGAGCACGCACACCCATGCAGACCACAAGCAGGTAAGCAAAGCACGGCCCTAGTGGATAGAGCTGCCTGTTTCATCTCTCCACTGAAGATACCCTTGAACTTGGTACCTTCAGGGCAGATGGCTGATGGCTGCTCCCTCACTTTCCCAGTCTACTTCTCCCCTTACCTTTCCCACCTTATATGTGGCAACTTCTCTCTTCGAGTAACTCAGGCCTAAATTCCTGGAGTCTCTTTGCCCACAAGCCTAACCCACCAGGGAATCCTATTGGTTCTGCCTCTAAAGTGCATCCTGAACTGGTCCACCTCTCCCCTCAGGGCTACGTATGTGGTCCAGGACACTAGACATCTCTTACCTGGACTATGGCCACAGCCTCCTAACTGGCCACTCTGTTTCTACTCATGACTCCACCTCCCTTCCTCTTTGCAGCAAAGAGATCTCCCAAACATAAGGTCAAGTCATTTTCCACCCAGACCTACAAGGGCTTCACATCTCACCCAGAGTAAAACCAAAGTTCACACCATCTTGGTTTCCCACCATCACATCCACTGCAGTCTGGCCCCTCACTGCTTCTGATCTCATCCCTGTAAACTGTGCTTCACTCATTTGGTTTCAGCCCCGTGTACCACCTTGATGTTTTGGAACAGACCAAGTAGCATGGCTTTGTAGCATAGTCTGCACTTGCTGATTTTTCTCTGAGACCTGTTTCCGCAGGAGTTTGCTCCTTGTGGCTCTCTTCTTCCCTTCATTTGATTGTTCCTCCAGGGTCATGTGACTGTACCTCTCTCATCATTTCTGTCTTCACACCTGAAACATCATCTGACACATTACACATTTATTTTCCTGGGCCATAGGTTGGCAAACTTTTTCTATGAAGGGCCAGATGGTAAATATTTTAGGTTTTGCAGGCCATACGGTCTCCATCATAACTATTTAATTCTGCTGTTGTAGTACGCAAACAGCCACAGACAGTATGTAAATAAATGAACATGGCTGTGTTCCAATAAAACTTTATTTACAAAAATAGACAGCAAGCTAGATTTGACCTATGGGCCACAGTCTGCCAACTCCTGTTGTCAACTTCCTAAAATGCAAGCTCCAGGAGAAGAAGGATTTTATCCTTTTTGTTCCATACTGACACCTACCAAAGTGCCTAGCATGTAGTAGTAGTAGTCATTGTTGTTGTTGTTCTTAGGTGCCGTCGATTCCTATCTGACTCATAGCAACCCTCATAGGGTTTTCAATGGCTGATTGCCTCAGAAGTGGATTGCCATGTCCTTCTCCCATTTTTGTGGTGCTGGGAATCGAACCCGGGACCTCAGAGACTGCAGAGCAGCCCTCTACCAACTGAGCTAAATTCCATCCCCTGGCATGTGGTAGTTAATCCATAAGTATTTATTGAATTGATTTATTGATTATTGAGGTCTTGGGAGACTGTGATTTGGGGACCTGGCTGAAGAGTTTGCACTTTATTCTCAAGAAAAGTTTGAAAAGAGTCTTTGCCAGTTTTAACAATGTTTGAGCCTGCTGATTGACAGCTCGTAGCTGCAGTCTGCAATTCTCAGAATGGAGACATTTTGAGACAAATGACAGCCACTTGCTCGGCTCACTGTTTACCCCTCTCATAAGAGCACTGTATGATGCACATCACACATTGAGTTGGATGTGTGATGGTGCCTCAGACTGCTGCCAACAAAAACACATCGAAATAAACTCATCGGCTCTGCAAAGGCCTGGGTATGGCACTCCAGACACCCCCACAGGAAGAAAGGGGCCTGCTGCAGCTCTGCAGAGGACAGGCTGGAGGACCTACCACAGCACTGGGGAAGGACAACACAGAGGTCAAGCATGGTTAAATGAAAGAGTTGAAAGGAAGGAGGTTGACTTGGGTGGGGCTGGAGGGAATGGGTGGAGCCAAATGAAAGTTTCAGTTCACTATGCATTGCCATTTTGGAATGCCTGATGCTGGGTATTTCATAACCTAAGGAGATCTATTTAACTCATGATTCTGGTGCCTAAAGGATCCAAATTCCATCCCACCAGTGTCCTGGCAAGAACCCCTCAGCTAGGTCACAACATGATGGAAAAATGGAAAGGGCAGCTGCATGTAGAAGGGGCCAAGCATGTAGGGGGGCCTCACTCAATAACAGTCAACTCTTTCAAGGACTAATGTGCTAGGTAAGACTCACATTAGTCCTTTCCAAGGGCAGTCACCCCATGACCTAATTGCCTATCACTAGGTGCCCCCTCTTAGGTTTACCACCTCAGTACTCACACACTGGAGAGCAAGCTTCTAGCACATTCCAACTGTCTTCAAACCATAGCACCCTCACTGGGGGAACTCAGTGGGGCAAGGTATAGGGCTAGCCAAGGGCAGACCATGCTCCTGAATTCTGAAGAACTCAGATAAAGACATGTCCTTGAGGAGAGGTAGACCAGACATTCATGTCAGGACCAGGGACAGCCTTGAGAGTCAGTCTGAAGAACTAGTACCCTCTGGACAATGGGAAAGCAAGGAAGGTTTCTGGAGGGTTGGTTGGTATAGTGATGGAAGTTCATCTGCAATCAGCTTGAGAAATGGAATAATGAGCAAGTGGATGTGAGTAGATAAGGAAGAGGTGGCTCTTAGGTGCAGGGGTCAGTGCTGAGCCTGAGGGCACCAGGAAGCCATAAGGAGGTTTTAAGCATCTTCCACAGTGAGTAGTAAAATGCATTCACATAGTATGTGATCAATAAATGTTTCTGGAGTGGATGAGTAAATAAAATAAATCTATAGTCCTCCGTGGGCTTCACATCCTCAGATTCCATCCTCAGTCAACTATGGATCAAAAATGCTATTGTTGATGTGTAGGATTTGATTAACAGTGGTTGCTTCTGTACTAAACACGTCATTATTCCTGAAGCAGTACAGTGTAACCACTATTTGTGTTGCATTAGGTACTATAAGTAACCTAGAGAAGTTTTAAAGCATACAGGAAAATGTACATTGTTATTTCCCACATCATACCATATAAAGGACTTGAGGTATCCCCAGCTTTTGGTATCCAAGGAGGGTCCTAGAATCAATTACCTATGGATCCAATGGACAACTGCTGTCCTTAGAATGGAAATTAAATATTGTGTGACTTAAAAAATATTTTTTTTAATGTAAGGACATTTTGATTTTTTTTTATGGTACATATCGTTGTGCCCAGGGCCTCTTGTATGTTTTGCAAGTGCTCTACCACCAGCTGTACCCACAGCCTACATTTTTACTTTTTCTTTTAAAACAAGGTCTCACTAAATTACATAGACTGTCTCTGGCCTAGAACTCATGACCCTCCTGTCTCAGCATCCCAAGTCACCAGGATTACAAGTGTGTGGCACCACACCCAGCTTGACACTTTGATTTTTGAAAAGAAAACAAACTATGTGAGTATGTGAATAATGACAGGATCCTAAGAATTTGAGTTGGAAGGAACAGGCAAACCCTGCAGTATATGTTTCCAAAACTCTATTCTGTGCCTTCATTTTTCCATCTGCAAAATGAGGAAGTGCAATTAAATGATTTTGAAGGTCCCATGTAGTCCGAGCATTCTATTATTGGATCACTAGATTCTCAAGAGTCTTGCTGTTCAGTGACTACACCATGAGGAATTTCCTAGGAAAATGAGTGGAAGAATTTTTTTAATTGAAAAAATACTTCCAAATGCTGCTCAGCACTAGGACATGGAGAAGATTTTTATCAAACACCGGGAGGGCACCAATTGGACGTGGAGCCTATGCCTGTTCACTTTAATTAGGACTAACCCATCAAGAAGAGAAATTCTGTTAGAAGTACAAACATCAGCCACACTGCCTAAGGGCATAGGGCACTTGAAAAAAACAAGAATCAAACCTGTTCAGAATCCCCCTAGGGAAAGCAGCAATGAGAAGTGCCAGCAAAAAGCATCCAAGTTCAGCAGGGCGTCACTGACCCTGCCGAATCTGTGGTTTGGCATATTGGGCTGCATCATGACAAGTCTTTTGGAAATCCAACGAAGAGGTGAAGCATCTGTGGCTTCCAAAGATGCCTTAAGGCTGTGGCAAAATGGGCGATCTGGATCAGAGATCTCCATTCCTGAGTCTCTCCCAGAACTCTCTCCAACTCTTGGCATCATCTGCTTTCTATGGCTGTCATTTGTGTTACTGGATTGTGAATTCTCCAAAGATTGTGCTTGTTGGTCTCATGATCCCCTACCGCCTAGTAGGTGCTCAATAAATATTTGTTAAGTGAATGAATATCACCCAGGCTTTAAATTCTTGCTTTAGAGAATGTTGATATGTATGGGATAGAAAGAGTTGTAGGTTATTTAATTTGCAGGTCATGTGGTAGTGGCCCACTGAAAATTCACTTCTGGGTTAAAATTAATTCTATGTGTTGCTAATTTGGCAAAAATGGAGCCACCAGCACATATCCTTTCTTTATTTTCTCTTGACTTCTCAGTCAGCCTGGGCTGAGAGTACAGAGACCTGTGGGCAATGGGCCCATAGCTGTAATATGGGCTCCTTCTGTCAGTCTGTCTCTGAGTTGACGCTGATAATATAAGGTAGCTGGCTTCTGGGGTAAGAAAAGCCACGTGTAAGCCATGGCTAATACTCGTTGGGATTTTGCCTCTCTACACAAACTCCACAGCATGTGATCTCCCCTAAAAGAGCCCTGGACTAGGTTCTGAGTAGGGAGAGGGAAGCTAGATTCCTCCTCAACAGATGTCACCATAATTAGATAACTCATTATATCAAGGAATAAAGAAGGGAGATTGACATGGATACAAATGCGAACATATTGATAGCTTTTCTGCATGTGAGTTTGTGCAATCTTGGAAACTGATTTCCTGGACAAGTCTCAAGGGATGAGTCAGCGGTTGGAGCCTGGGGAGATTTTCCATAGTGAAATTCTAGTCCCAGGAAAGTATCCTAAGAGCTTTCCATCCTGTGAGACCATCCCCAGCAAGGCCACGGCTGGAAGCCAGCGTGGGCGAGTGCCTGCCTGCACGTGGGAGAGGTTCAGCAGGGAGGCATGGCCTGGGATGGAGGAGGCAGGGACACAGAGACATTCCTGGGGAAGCAGGCCAGGTGGGCAGGGAATAAGCCTTATCCGGAGCACCCCGTGCACCATGGCTGCTCCAGCTTGCAGTGAGGGTTCTAGGAACTAGTACATGGCAGGAGGGCGCTCCTGCCATCACAGTTAGGATCCTCCCAGCAAGGTCACCTCTGGTCTCCTGGCAGGGATGAAGGGTCCAATCGAGGTGTTCTCAGGGGACCCTGCTCCCCTGGTGGGGAGCACCAATTGGTGGGAGCACCAATCATTCTGGAAAGTGGGTGCCTCTTTTGTGGCAGAATGTGGGCATTTGACTAGGTGATCCTCTGAGGCTTGAACATTCTATAAAGGGACCCACCTATAAAATGGCGAGAAGGAAGGACACAGTGGATTGGCATGGTACACATGGCAGCTCTTTGCTAAGAGTTTCACATCCATCATTTTCTGCTAACCTCCAATAAATGACCTCTCCAATCTTACAGAGAAAACAGAATCAACTGGGAGGGAATGCTTTTATCTTATTCTCATAGAAAAAAGTATTCCACCTCCTCCCTAAAGTTTGCTATGGAAAATTACTATATCCTCTACCCTTTCCCCACTGGACTTTCTGCCATAGTTCTCTTTCTCTTTTCTGCCAATATCTCATATACCTTCTCCCAAAACTACAGAAAGATCCTGAACTTGGCATTCATAGTTTATGGTAAGAGTCCTGGGGAAAATCCCCTTTGGAGGCCTGCCGTTCCTAAGCACCATGCTTGTCTTTCTTCTGGTTCTCTTTGTACCAGATCCAACTTCCCAGCAAGGACTGTTTTAAATTCTACCTTTCCGGGGAGGCTTTTGGCCTCTGTCTAGCCCCATCTCTCCCACAGTCCTATGCTGTTCTGGCAGCACACTCTGCTTTCTATAACAGGTATTGCTCTTCTTGCTTTGTATCCCCTTCTGTCCCAAGAATTTTCCAGGAAACAGAGCAATCTGAGTCATGGAGCATGTGCCTTGGGCCCCACCACAGTGCTGTTGTCTGAGCATGACCATCTGTGGAAGGACTATATTGTTTCCAGGCACACACTACTAGATAGCGTACATTGGTTTTCTTTCCAAATTTAACCTTTCCAAAGTGTTGGTTAGTATATCATTCCATTCTGCAGATGATAAAACTGAGGGTCAAAGAGGTTAAATGACTTGCCTGGGATCACTTAGGTAGCAAGTAGCCAAGATGGAATTCAAAATTTTTTCCCCAGTACTGGGGATTGAACCCAGGATCTTTAATATTTTAGGCAAGTACTCTACCACCAAGCTACATCCCCATCCTCAAAAGCCTGTTTTTTTTTGTTGTTGTTTTGTGTTTTTTTTTTTGGCAGGGTCCTGCGGGATGAACGGATGGGTAAGAAGGTCCAGGTATTCACTTGCTTAGGTGAGTAAACACTGCTTTATGAGCACAGTCTTTCGCCAAGGAAATTTGTATCTTATGTGCCTTTGAAAACTCTTTAGGTAGCTCTTGAAAGAACAAAGTTAATGAGAAAAACATAACTCAAGGGGATGGGGAACTAGCGCTTTAGTTTTTATCCATTGACCTCCCTAGCAGGCAGTTTGGTTTGCAAGTTCAGAAAGAGAAAGAGGGGAGAACACTGCCGGGTTGGGGAAATTGTGCAGCTACTGAAGTGGGGGTGACCTTGGGGAGATGGTTAGGTTTCACATACATAAAAGAGACCTTGGCAAAAATGTAAAGAGGATTTCATTGATTTCTGATGTAGACAAACTGGTGTTTTCTGCTCACATGCGGTAGTGAAGTAGGCCTGGAAGTCAGCCAGCATAGCTAGGCACCCTGCCACTTTGTGCTGGCCACATGTCCTTCTGTGAGCACAGCAGGTAAGTGGACTGTTGTGCTTCAAATTTGCCTTTCCTGGCTCAGGTTGCTATAACAAAAGACCACAGGCTGGGAGCTTAGACATCAGACATCCATTTTTTTTCACAGTTCTGGGAGCTAAAAATTCCAAACCAATATCCGACAGGGTCAGTTTCTGATGAAGGTGCTCTTCCTGGCTGCAGTTGACCACTTTCTCCCTGTTTCACATTTTCATATGACATAGAGGTGTGTGTGTGTGTGTGTGTGTGTGTGTGTGTGTGTGTGTGTAAGAGAGAGAGAGAGAGAGAGAGAGAGAGAGAGAGACTCTTTGGTTGATCCTCTTTTAAGAATATTAATTCCATGGCATGAGAGCCCCAGCCTATGCCCTCAAATTTAGTTTACTTTCTTTAGACCCTATTTCTAAATACAGTCACCCTGAGGGTTAGTATGTCATCATGTGAATGGAGGGGTAGCAGAATTTAGCCTATTGCCAAACCCAAATCTCTTAGCTCCAAGCCAGCGTCTTTTCTCTGGACCTCTACAATCTGCCTCTTCTCCTTTGGTCTGATTCTCATCATGTGACTCCCACGCGTCCAGAGAGGGGTTTGTGCAATTTGCTTCTGTGTTTTGGAGCCCTCTGCCTTCTCTCTCCACTCATGGCAGCTTCCCCCTGGTTCTCAGAACCCTGGGACTGGTACTTATTGAGGGGCACTGGCCATCTGGACAGCAGTAGAATGAGAGAGAATGATGAGATCTGGTTCACTGTACAAACAAACTCCATCCAAGGCGGGCTGTGACTACAGAAATAAGAGCACTATTTTAAGGTGTGGCATCCAAGCATATTATGCTATTTAAACCATGTCTAGAGAGCTATGTTCAGTTTGGGGCCTCAAGTTTATAGCCACTCATGTTGACCAGGTATCCACGGGAGTGGAAGTAACACACTGTGATTGATGGCTAAAGGAAGCATGAATATGGCAGAGGTGAACAGCCATCTCTACAAGGTAGTCTTGTGGCAGAGGAAGTGATAGGGCCTCCATGGGCCCTGGGTTAGGGAGGAAGGACAGGTGGAAGAAAACTCTAGAAAATTAGCCTTCACTTAGTAAGTGGACCATTCCTGAGGCTTAGGACTTCCCACAGATGGACTGCATGGTGGTGATCTTCCTGGGTATGTCCAAGCAGAAACAGGATAACCGTGATGGCTGGGGAATAGGGTCAGATTGGCATGTAGTCAGCTGTTATGTATGAACTATAGCCCATGGGGTTTTCATTGCAAAGATACAATCTGCCTCGTTTTGTATTTTCAGTCCATTACTCAGGGAAACAGAACAGCCAGGAGCTTTTTGAAATTTGGAAGAATCCAAGGTAGCCAGTTGTAAGCGACCCAGAAACCAAAGGAGCCCATGTTCAGCAAATTTGCCGCAATGTACATCATTGCTTTTTTGAGTACTCTTACATCCTTAAACAGAGACTGTCATTTCTGGCTCCAACTTCAGAAACAATCATGTACCCTTGGGGCTTTTAATCCATACTAGAGAAAGCATTGACTCAGATACCTAACACCATCTGAAAGAGTTGATATGTCTTTAACTGAATCAAACAATACCAGCAAATATTTACCAAGAACTTCACCTGTGCAACGCGAACCAAGATGGTGAGATCCCATCCCTGCCATCAGGCTTCAACAAGAGAGCCAAGGCAAGAAGATAGGCTTATGAAAAGCTTAATTTACAATGCCATCTCTTCTAGCACCTTTCCAAAGTCTTGCAGTTATTAATTATATATATATATATATATATATTTTTTTTTTTTTTTTTGTGGTACTGGGGGTTAAACCCAGGGCCTCACGCTTGCATGCTCTGCAAGTGCTGGACCACTGAGCTGCACCTCAGCCCATTTTTTTTTTACTTTTTGAGACAGGGTCTCGCTAAGTTACGCAGACCGCCTCTGGTCTCGAACCTGCGATCCTCCCGCCTCCACCTCCAGAGCTGCTGGTATTACAGGCGTACACCACCACGCCCGGCCGGCAGTTATTTCTTTAAAGTGGCCAGCTACCCACTCAGTTATCCCTTCCTCAAAGACAGATGTCTCACTGGCTAAGGTGCAGCATTTATACTTATGAAACCTGAGGTCACCTCCGCACTTGGCCATGTGTAGGCTGTGACTTGGGATAAGTTGTTTTATTGCTCTGAACTTTATTTCCCCATCTGAAAGTGGAAATCAATACTATTATTATTGATTACTTTGTGAATTAAATTAGATAACATATAGTTCAGTGTGACCAAAAATGTACACACTTAATAAGTATTTGCTGCTATTATAATTACTAATAATAGTGTGGTGAGGTTACTCTTGTATAGGAATTAATTTCTAAAGTAAGTTCATAATTTCTAAAGTAAGTTCATAATGTCAAAACCATACATAATCAATATGATACTTCAAACTCCCATTTTACAGGTCTTTAGAAGCATATTCCCCCCCACACACAGGATTGTTACTTAAGTTAATAACAGATGATATTTAATGAGTGCCTATTACATAGCAGGCACTAGTCAAAAGCTGTATATGCATTAGCCCACTTTATTTAACTTCATATCAAATCAAGAAGGTAAGCATTAAGACTTCCTCCATTTTGTATATTAGGAAACTGGGGTACAGGAAGGTTAAGCAGCTTTCCAAAATAATGCAGGGACTTGAATACAGATAATCAGCCAGCCCGGCTCCAGAATACACTACTCTCAACCACAGGGTCCAACTCTCTCTCCTAAAGGAACAAGATGTGACTATACCCTAATCCTAACTTCAGTGTGCCCTGCCACATACACCAACCTTGGAGTGCAGGGGTGTTCGGTAACTGTGGAGTAAATGAGCTCCACAAGTTGCTAGCTACAGGAACACCTACCTTTGCACAGAACCCGTGTCTCCATAAACTCACAGAGGGTGCAGAGAAAATGGGGCTGGAGTGAGACCATCAAGGAGTGTCCCCATTTCAAGAGCCTCTGCCTGATCAACTCCTGGCCTAGGTCTCCATCCTGGATTCTCCCGGAGCCCACACAATACCAGCTCACACCATCCCCAGACAAGAAGTTTCATCCCATGCAGCTGCAGTCTTGCATTATTTTGGAGTCATCATGCAGAGGTCATCTTCTAGGCACTGAGCCAAGGATGTAAGGGGCACAGGAAATGGGGCTTACAACCTTCAAGACACTTTGAAGGAACTGGGGTAAAATGAAACTTCTCTGCCCCCATTGTTGGAGTTCACTCCAGCCCAATGGGGTAACAGAGGTTGCCTCAACACAGGTACTCAGGGACCCTTGAGAATAGGGAAGAGCCAGTGGTGCCAAAGAAAGATTTTGGGAACCTTCTTATAAACAAGAACAGAATTTATTAAGCTGCACCTACAAAGGTGAACAAAAAGGAAGTGCAGCACGATGACGCTCCATGGAAGTGTCATATGGTGTGTCTCCTGTTGCCTCTTGAAGTTCTCCTTCTCTACTCTCCTCCTCCCCAAGGTGGGGGAAGAAAAGCAGAGAACTCTTCATACCTTGCTTGGTGCCTTCGCTGCTTCAGAGCCCCTGAGCTTGTCACGGAGTCTTGCTTGTAGTCCTCAGATGTTTTCACTGGTGGTGCTTGAGGTTGCAGGTATTTAGGTGTAGGGTGCGGTAGTCAGATTTGAAAGGGCTCAGAGAGCAGGTGAACAGGGAAGTAGGGAAGGGGGAGTGGACCCAGAAATAGCTAATCAAAGAGCAGCTCATGTCGGGAGGGGCAGTTCTCCATGTGAGGGCTTGGAAAAGTACAATTACGATTGGTAGGTTAGGTGTAGGCTGGAACAATCACTGAGCTTCCTTTCTTAACCAATCAGGTGGCTCCCAGCGGCCAATCAGGTTGGAGGAGGCCATGCCAGAGCTGGGCTGTTTGGGGGCCATCTTGGATCACTCAATGGGAGGGGTAGGAGTAAAGTAGGAGAAGGGTGAAAGAGTAGGTGAAAGGTGAACTGGGACTTGGGCAGCTATATTGGCTCTTAGTGAGTCAAATAGGTACCAGTCCAGGTTACTGGGTTAAGGGTAACCAGAGGTGGGAGGGGCAGGAACATTTCAGAATCTGGGGAGGGCTCAGATCTCATCCCGGATCAAGCAAGCCTCAACCCAGGCACCGTCCTGGTTCACCAAGGGGTGTCCAGATAATTCCCTATTGTTGTTGTTGTTAGGTGCCTTCAAGTCGAGTCCGACTCATAGTGGCCCTATGTACAGCAGATCAAAACATTTTCCGATTCTGTGCCAGGCAAACGATCTTATTGATGTTTAAGCCCATTGTTGCAGACACCCTGTCAATCCATCTGGTGGAGGGTTTTCCTCTTTTGCATTGACCTGCCACTCTCCCAAACATGATGTCCTTCTCCAGGGATTGATCTCTCCTGACTACATGTCCGAAATATGTAAGACACAGTCTGGCCATTCTTGCTTCCAAGGAGCACTCTGGTTGTACTTCTTCTAGGACAGATCTGTTGGTTCTTTTGGCAGTCCATGGTATATTCAATAGACGTCTCCAGCACCACAATTCAAAAGCATCAATTCTTTTTCTGTCTCTCTTGTTCAATGTCCAGCTTCACAACCATACGATGCCACTGAAAATACCATGGCATGAGTCAGACACACCTTCGTCTTCAATGTGACATCTTTGCTTTTCAATACTCTAAAGGGATCTTTTGCCACAGCCTTTCCTAGAGCAATGCGTCTTTTGATTTCTTGACTGCTGCTTCCACAGGTATTGATTATAGAGCAAGCAAAGCAAAATCTTGGACAACCTCAATCTTTTCTCCATTTATTGTGAAGTTGCATGCTGACCCAGTCGTGAGGATTTTTGTTTTGTTGATGTTTAGTCGTAACCCATATTGAAGGCTATGATCTTTGATCTTCATCAGTAAATGTTTTAAATCCTCTTCATTTTCAGCAAGCAGAGTGGTGTCATCTGCATAATGCAGGTTGTTAATGAGTCTTCCTCCAATCTTGATGCCGCATTCTTCCTCATAAAGTCCAGCTTCTCGGATTATTTGCTCAGCGTATAAATTAAAGATATAGGGTGAAAGTATTGAGCCCTGATGCACACCTTTCTCAACTTTAAACCACTCAGTGTGTCCTTGTTCTATTCG